>JAMKCH010078729.1:0-93408 GCA_023653785.1 Ophioderma brevispina | reverse complement strand
TTATTCTCCAAGTATTATAAATGTTTGTAGGTAGGTATGTGTGTTTGTGTGCGTGTGTGTGTGTGTGGCGTGTTTGTAAACGTTTGTAACTGAATATGTATATACAGGGTGAGTAAAAAAAAAACATGACCCTGATTGTGTCCACCATTTTGAATTTGTAATTAACATATATCTAACATATATGGTATCATCTGAAAGCCTAGTTTATTATCTTTAATTTGCTACAAAGATCATTCACATCGGTTAGGTATAGACCGAGCCACAGTCGTTTGAATCAAGTAGCATGTTTTGCGCTCTGTCCACGGATTCACATTAAAATGAATGGCGTTCAGCGAAGAAAATCAGTGTCCAGAAGAAAATCGGGCTCTTTATTGACTGCAGAATTAATGTGACGCTAGTTAGCCACACAAAATTCAGTCACAATTTACCATCGATGCTCTCTTAATGATTCTACGTCCTCATCACTCATAAAAATCATTAAAAAAAATAAATCAACTTGATACATGTATCAGTTTCTGGAGGAGTTGAAAGAATCATACCATATGAAGAAACAGATAACGGTACAACCATATGAGGTTTAAAATATTATCTATATTTGTAGACCAAAATATGACGCATCTTGAAAATGCGTCCATAATATCACTGGCTTTTACACTTTAAGATACCACTTTATTTGACATAAACATAGACATACATTTATCATCATTTTGGGAGTGATTTGCTTACTTGGCCGCCATGCATTGAAGTTATGGGAATCCGTGGATTCAAAAGACTGTAGCTCGGTCTATACTTATCCGATTAGAATTATATTTGCAGCAGATTAAAGATAGGCTTTCTGATGATACCACAAATGTGAGATATATTTTATTTAAAAATTCAAAATGGCAGACACAATCAGGGTCAACTTTTTTCTACTCACCCTGTAGTTTGGCATTTTATTTGTAGTATTTTGTCCGTCTTTTTAATGATAGTTCTGTTATATATAGGGTCGGGCATTCAATTTGTTAACTGTACTATATTTATATATAGGGTCTTGCATTAAATTTATTAACTGTACTATATACCTTTTTGTGTTTTTGTTTGCCTTTTTAAAATATGTGCACTTCTCACAGACATGTACATGTAGAAGAACAATATACGTTGAACATGATCTATGTAATAAAGATATTGTTCATTACGTTCATATACAAAGTGTAATTAATGCCGCCTTCAATTTGTGTATTTTGAGTTTTTGAGAGAAAGAGCAGGAGAGAATGCATGTATGGGCTAGAGAAAGGTAAATATAAATCAGAAAACTACGAAACTCGAATGTCGCATGTTTTTATCGATTCCCAAGCTTGTTACCAGTGGTGTAACCAATCACAATTGCAAACATCAATGGCGAAGATACTGAACCTTGATGCATACCCAAACCTCAAACTCAGACAAATCAGACCCCACTCTACAAGGAAAATGTGGGCTCATACAGGTAGTGTATAAGCTCATAGTACTGTAGGCCTATACATGATAGAAATGCGTAAAGTAAGGTTGTAATTAATTCCAAACTCTTTAGCATAAAATTATGATTAGCCTATCAAAACAAAACGAAGTAGGTCTTAAGCATGTCAAGTCCGCTTCGATCTTGCTCTCGCGCTTTCCATACTAAATTTTTTATCATTCTCTGTACTTTTATAACCTATTATCACATTGGGTTGGATTTCATCTTTCGCGCGCCATATTTAACACTATTATTTGTCCCCAACATATGTATGTAATGCTTCTGTAAATATATGCATTGACGCCAATTTTGGTTTTGTTGAAAAAAAATTCAAATCCTTCATGGCTTTTTTATAGGCTACTCGTTATTAGCATAAAAAAAGCATTTTGGGGAGGGCGCTTTCAAAATTTGTTTTGCCCATTAAATCGCGCTGGAGTAACTTTTTTTAATGTTATTTCCGCAATGTAATTTTATTGATGTCCTACTATTATAAGCCAACAATTATGGAAAAAGTCCTTCGAAAGTGTTTTTTTCTTTTGGGCGGGAGAGAGAATTTTGGGTGCGCGTTCCAAAAAATCGGGTTTTTTGCGGCCGCCCATTTTGAATCCGTACAATCGATTTTCATTTTCCCTGCTTATGTGGTGTGTTGATTATACCCTATCAATGAAAGACTTTGGTAAAAAATTCCAATGGCAAAGTGGTTTTTTCAGCAGCCAACGGGAGTGCAGAAGACCTTATGCATTAGGTGTTAAAATGCGGCAGTTTACAATCATGTTTGTTTAAAGAGCGGTTATGAACGACGGGGTGCAAAAAAGTCATTTTTTCCTCAGGAGAAAGATTTTGGCCTATCGAATTCCTCAATGTGACGATTCCTCCTCTTCCTCTTCCTTCAGCCCCTTCCTTAACCCTCGGCTTACCAAGGGAGGGGGGCTAGGGGGAGAGGCTAGCTCCGGTGCGCTAAAATGACCCATAAAAACTTCCGTAAAAAGCTTCTAGGTAATCGTTCTCTATCCTTCGATCATTTTAGCGAAAAAAAAGTGAAAGGTAACACCTTTCACCGGGGGGGTTAGGATTCTGACATCAAAGTCGAAGGGTGGGGGGGTATGGTTGGTGGTTGCCACCAAGATATTTTTATGGTGCATTTTTGAAATATTATGCACAGTATGGCTATAAAACTCTACGTTTATGTAAAACTAGGCCAAATGCCATTAATTTAGAGCTGAAAAATCGCATGTGTTGTTTGAAAAAATCCGATTATTCTGCGATTTTTTTTAGCCGCAAAATTGGATTTTCGCTATATTTTCGTGTTGGATGGAAAAATGCCAAATTTTGCGACTCGGGACGTGCTTGATGACGTATTGTGACGCCCATAATAGGGTAGGCGTGGACTTATTTTGTTATCGAGGAAAGAGGAGGACCATAGCATCCATTGGTATCAAAATCATAAGCATATGGTGTGCTTTATAACAAATGCTCGAGGGGTGGTAACCACCCCCCCCCCTGGAAACGTGATACAAAAAAGGCTTGTAAGATAGGGTTAAAATGGAAATAACACCGCCATGTGAAACTGTTAAAAAAACAAATGAGTTGGTATTCTGTTTGTTTCACTATAAGTCGTGGATTAATTTCTGAATGGGAGGGCCACAAAGGTAATTTCCCAATTAAACGACAAACAACATTAAATAACAGGTGAAGTGAAGGGGCCCATCCTAGGGCCTGGCTTGGGCCCCTCTGAAGGGATGAAGGGGCAGCGCACCAGCAGAGATGTCAGGCAGAGCCCCCGGAAGCTAAGCTATTCAGAACCTTCCAGATGTCTTTTTTGAAGTATAAGTAGTAAAACCTTTTCTGGTCTGATGTGTGCCTTCTACCACTGCCACTCCCTGATTCCCAAATGGATGGACCCACCACAGGAATGGTTGACCTCAATCCTTATGTCCTCACCTCTGTGTTGTGAAGCTTGTTGACGACCCGTCGTCAACTCCGTTACTATATCATGTAAGTTGTAGGCCTACTTATATTCCTCAAAACGAACATGATTGTAAATTGATTTCCTGCATGGGTTCATCTTTTTCCTTCTTTGCGAAAAGAAATTGTTGATTACACTGAGTGCTTGCCTGCTAGGCTATGGTTTTAGCTTCAAAGTTAATGTTGAAATTTTGGTTCCGTTTATTCTTTCTCAATTTTCTGTGTTTCGATTTTCTTTTTATACTCAGTTTTGAGTGTTTCTAACTTTGACTTCCACAATTCATTGTTCACAAAAACTACTTTAAATTCCTCACATATTTTACTAGGTTTCTAAATCTCGAGTTCTCTATTCTCTTTATTTTCCGCATTTAATTTTTTTAAAAACATCAAGCACTAGTTCCTCATGCATGGACTGATTATCTGAGTAGCGTTACATTAAGCCGTTTAAAAGGTCACCCATATCATGCATAATTTCGTCCTTTGATATCCAAAATCCCCATGTTACAAATTTTCCTCATATTGTTCTTAGGTTATGTGTTCACATTTTCCTCAGTTCTTTTCCTCACATTTCTTAGGTTCTTTTCCTCACATTTATTATCCTAGGTTGCTTTTCTACAAGTTCTTCACAGTTCCCCCATAGATTCGTTTCCTAACATTTCCCAGGGTTCTTTTCCTCACAGTTCTCCTTGGTTTCTTTTTCCTAACAGTTTTGCTAGCTTTTTCTCACATTTCATCCAGGTTCATTTCCTCATACCTCTAAACTTTTTCCCACATTTCTCCAGGTTTATTTCCATCACATTCCTATAGCTTATTTGCCTTCAGTTATCCTGGGATTCCTTCTTCCTACATTTCCCCAGGTTTCTTTTCATCACATTTCTCTTGGGTTTCTTTTTCCTTCACATTTCCCCTATGGGTTTATCTCACATTTACCCTAGGTTTACTACCGCGAGTTCCTCTCAACTGCCGAAATGGCTATAATCTTGCCCATTTAGTCTTTTCTCCGTCCTTAGATCATGCGGTGCATGCAGCCGCATTGAATATACTGCCGTCTCTCGATTTCTTTCTTTTTTTCTTTCTTTCTTTGTACCTTGCTTCAAAAAATGCTACTCGGTCAGATGCTTGGTTCAGGAATTGAACCGAGAATGGCCCACAAGAACACCCTGACCCAAGCTTCATATATGGTGTTTGTGTAAACGTTTTTACCAAAGGGGTCACGTAGGGTCAATTAGCGGTCACTGTCGCGATAACACCCTTTTCCCTACATCTCCCACAGTTCGCATGGGCTATCGATGCCATTCGGCCACAGTCTCGACCTCCCTTTCTTTTTGTCTTATTGCCAGATGCCTGGCCATATGGATTGATACACAGATTTTGAATCCAAAGTCATTTAGGGGTCAAAAAAGGGCAGTCTCTCTAATCCCTCCTTAATTTCAAAAAGCTCTGTGTTACACAGTTATCTGATCTTGACCAGACTTCGTACAGCAAATAACCCCTACCACAAGTGCCATATAGGGTGTTCACAGATTGGGGTCAAGGTCCGCAGGGTCATTAAGGTCAGTCGCTCTTACCCTCCCCTTTTGCTGTTTCTGCCCACAAATCAATTGCTATAATCACTAGAATTGATCAGAAGAACCGACTGACCCACGGCATATGGGGTTGTTTACAGATGGGGTCAAGGCACGCAGGGGGCAGTTTACAGGTCATGTCGCTCTTACCCTCTTTTTGTTGTTTCTGCCACAAATCAATTGCTATAATCAACTAGACTTGGTCAGAAGAGAAAGAACCGCTGGACCCAAGGCCATAGGGGGTGGTTGTGGCAGATTGGGGTCAAGGTCACGAGGGGTCATTACAGGTCATGTTGCTCTTACCTCCTTTTTGTTGTTTCTGCCACAAAATAATTGCTATAATCACTTTGGACTTGGTCAGAAGAACCGCTGACCCAAGGCCCATATGGAGGTGTTTACAGCTTTGGGTCAAAGGTCACGCGGGGTCATTACAGGGATCATGTCGCTCTTACCCTCCCTTTATGTGTTTTATGCCACAAAACCAATGCTATATACTAGACTTGGTTAGAAAAACCGCTGACCCACGGCCCATATGTGGGGTTTGTGTTTACAGATTTGGGGTCAAGGTCACGCAGGGGTCATTACAGGTCATGTCGCTCTACCCTCTTTTTGTGTTTTCTGCCACCAATCAATTGCTATGATCATCTACTTGGTCGAAAAAAACACTGACCAAGGCCCCATATGTGGTGGTCACAGATTGGGCCAAGGTATGTGGGTCGATATAATGGGGCATTCTTTGAAATATTGAAAGACCTCACACCAGCTATCAATTGCTATAATATGGACTGGGTCATCGGAATTGTGACCCCAACCTATAATTATTACATAGGTACATGGCAGTACAATTAGGTCACCGCTGAATATATCGTGCTTTCTAAAGCGCAATAGATGCCTATTATTTCTCTTTGTACTTGCTTCAAAATGCTACTAGTGCCAAAGGCTGGGACGATATTGACCCAAAATCCGGTCAGAAGAAGAAGAACCACTGACCCAAGTTACATCCGAGATGTAAATATTTACTTGACCTTCTAGGGGTAATAGAGGTCAAACTAAACATCTTTGAGGCCTACTTCTTCTAAAGATCGGTGCGTACGTACGAAAAAGTCCGTCATGAGCATCGGTTCTTTGGTCAGTTGTAACAGCTTCTACAAGAATTAAATGGGACTCACTTAACCTTCAAAATGGCGGGCATTATCTAATTAATATGCCAAATTGCTATATCTCAAAAGCGAACAACCTGGATAGGTGATGTCTGTGCAAAAATTGCGGATAATGTCGAGACGAATCATGTGACAGATTATTGGCCATAGGGTGGGGGTAACGTGCAAGATAGATATGCCAAAAGAGCTATTCTATGCAAAAACGCTAAACTCATTAACCAAAGTAGAGATTTATGTCAAATTTGTTACCCAAGAAACCACTGGAAAAAGGCTCTATTACTTATGTGCACATTTTGGAATCAAAAGGTCAAATGGGGGTCATCTAGGGGTCAAATATTAAAGAAGCTGAATTGACCCTAAAAGCTATGTCATCTTGTAGGCATCAATGAAAAGTGAAAAAGAGCCCACAGTTGACCTCGCTCTGTGAGCCATCGTTTAAGGGTCAAAGGGCAAAATACACAAAATATCAAGTGCTTATATTGCTAATGTCATCTTTGTAGGGCCAAGTCCCACTCAAACCACAGATGAAATAAAGTCTACATGGTAATTGTGTGCCCTTCTGGGAAAAATTTGATAATTGATGATACCACTGTCATTGAAAGTCTTTTTGTCCTACTTCCATCAACCGCGGGATAGTATCCTGAGTCGTCTAGTTTTTATCTTTGTTATAGGATTATTTATATATTTTATATGCTACTATAAGTGTTTAACTCATTAAAAGGAAATAAAATCATAATCATTGCTAACTCTTGGGGCATGTAACAAGAGATTGGGTCCAGGTCCCGTGACAGTGAGCAAGTAGTCACCGCTATGATTATACTCGTGCTTTCGAAAGACCAATCGATGCCTAGTTTCTATTTTTCTCTTATTTTCCTCTTCGTCCCCTTTTATTCCAGTTTCCTCTTTCTTTTTCTTTAATTTTTTCCCTCAAGATTTTCTGCTTTTTTTGTACCCTTTGTCTCATTCCTAATTTGAGCTTTCATTTCATGTAGCGGCGCTCCCTGCTCCCGCACTTTTTGCAACCCTGTATGACGTGGGACTTGTGTGGGTGCATATACCAGTGTGGTGTTTATGTAATACGATTTCCTATACTGGGTGTACCTATACTACAGTAATAAAAGCAAAACGATGACAGGCGAACGCTTGCATTTCCAAATGATAGTGGAATTGACTTGTGGCTATCAGTGGAATCCGACGGCTGTAACAAGTTTATCAGGCTTTTTTAACGCACTACGCTAAGATCTCTTCCATTTGTCTTCTACGCACCATTGGACTTTGTTTATCTACTATTGGATTTTTGTCAACTGTTCTTCTCCATATTATTTCATCACTTGCACCCTCTGGCTCTTGTTGCCACCACCAGCACCAATTCCCAGTATAGCGTCATCTAAGTTGAAGGAATTCTACCTTGTGAAGAAGATGAAGATCAGCGCAAATGGTCTAAAGCACTGTTGCCAGTATTAGACTTGGTCATGGGGTCAAAGTAAATAGGTAATTTTGGAATACTTACTTCGCCCCGACAGTAAGCATTTTTTCTTATTAAATAATAATAAATTCCTAATTAACCATTTATTGGTATGTCAATCGCAAAGGTTGTACATTTTTATGAAAAATGAATAAAATGCCCATCTCAATTTCTGTTCTGATATAGTGATCAAGTGGACATACGCCTTGGTACAATGACTCAAGCAAATAAGCGCGTTATTAAACAGTTAATCCACAAAGCATTCAGGATTCTTTGGAACTGCAGAGCCATTGTTTCTGTCCATGCAGTTGAACAGATGTTAGGTTTTATCACCGCCCAATTTATATTGAGCTGGCCTTGTTCGCGATTAAAATAAACTTTGAGGTTAGGACGGTGAGTTCAATAATTTTGACTGTGTATTCCATCATTGTGAAATAAGAAACGAATGTGAACAAACCTGTGGTTTAGATATCTTGCTTGGTAAAGTTTGACCTAAATATTTGTGCAGACCCAAATCCATAACTTATGCTGGACTTCATTTTTATTCAATTTACCCACCATGTTTTTAGAAGGATACAAAAGAAGGGTCTAGCGACCTATGAGAACACGCGGTTGGTAAGTTTTTTTCTGCAAAAGATGTTAGGTCACAGTCTGCAAAGCAAACTTCTTTAATGGTTTTTGGTTCATCTTGGTTTCCTTTTCGGAAAAACGATGGAATATCGGTTCAAGGTAATTTTTAAACACAGTAGAAAGAGAAACCCAATGTTATTATCCGTGAAAAAGGACAAGTATATTGTGTTGGGTCATGAAAAAAAATGTGAAGGGAAACACCTTCACCGGGGTTAGGGTATGCCATCAAAGTCGAAGGGTGGGGGGGGGTGGTGGTTGCCAACCAAGGATTTTTATGGTGAATTTTTGAAAATATTATGCACAGTATCTCAAAACTCTAGTTTATGTAAAACTAGCCAAATGCCATCATTTAGAGCTGAAAATCGCATGAAAATCCGATTATTCTGCGATTTGTAGCGCAAAATGATGTTCGCCTCTATTTTCGGTGGAAGGAAATCCAATTTTGCGACTCGCGGACTTGATGACGTCATTGTGACGACATATAGGTAGTTGGTATTATTTTGTATCGATGGAAAGCGGAGGCCATAGCTTATCCATTGGTATCAAAATCATAAGCATATGGTGCTTTATAACAAAATCTCGAGGGGGGTGGTAAACACCCCCCCCCCCTTGTTCAAACCGTGTTACAAAAAAAAGGCTGGTAAGACTAGGGTTTTTGAAAAATTGAAATAAACCGCATGTGAAATGTAAAAAAACCAAATGAGTAGGTATTATGTTTGTTTCACTATTAGTCGTGTGCATTAATTTTCTGATTGGGAGGGCCACAAAGGTAATTTCACATAAACGACCTACAACATTAAGCAGGTGAAGTGCAGGGGGCCTACACTAGGGCTGGGCTGGGCCACTGAAGGATGAAGGGGCAGGCCCCAGCAGATTTGTCCAGGCCAGCGCCCCGGAAGCTAGCTATTCGGAACCTTCAAGATGATCTTTTTGAAGAATAAGTGTTAAAACCTGTTCTTGTCTGATTTGTGCTCTACCACTTCCACTCCCTTGATTCCCCAAAATGATGTGGACCATCCCACAGACTGGTTGAACCCTCAATCCTAATGTCCTCACCCATGTGTTGTGAAAGTGTGACTCGACCTGATGGTCAACTCCGTAATCATATCATGTAGTTAGTAGGCCCCTACTTATAGTTTCCTCAAAAAACCGAACATTATGTAAATTGATTTCCTGCATGGTTCTCTTTTTCCTTCTTCTGCGAAAAGAATGGGTTGATCTTGAAGTGCTTGCTTGCCTAGCTATGTGGTTAGCTTCCAAAGTTAAGGTTGACAGTTTTGGTTCGTTTAATCTTTTTCTCCAATTTTCTGTGTTTAGATTTATATTTTTCTCCTCAGATTTGGAGTGTTCTAACTTTGGACTTCCACAATTCATTGTTCACAAAACTACTTTAAATTACTCACATATTTTGCTAGGTTCTAAATCTCGATTCCCTATTCCTCTTATTTTTTCCGCATTTAATTTTTTAAAAACCATCAGCACTAGATCCTCAGCCTGGACTGACTTATCTGAGTAGGCGTAATTTTCAGCTTTTAAAATGTTTCCACCCATATCATGCACTATTTTCTGTCTTGATATCCCACAATCCACCATGTTTACAAACTTTTCCTCATATTTTTCTTAGGTTTCTTTGGTTCAACATTTTCCTCCAGTTTCTTTTTCCTCACATTGCTTAGGTTTCTTTTCCTACTTTATTATCCTAGGTTGACTTTCTACAATGTGCTTCACTTTCCCCCAGGAGATGTCGGTCTAACATTTCCCCTGGGTTTCTTTCTCTAATTCTCCTTGGTTCTGTTCCTAACAGTTTTGCTAGCTTTTCCCCTCCCATTTCATCCAGGTTTCATTTCCTCATACTCCTAAATTGTTCCTCTCATTCTCCTAGGTTTCTTTCCCTAAATTTCCCTAGGCTTCTTTCCTTAAGTTTCTCCTGGGTGCTTCTTCCTCACATTTCCACAGGTTCTTTTCATCACATTTCTTTGGGTCTTTTCCTCAAGTTCCCATATGGGTTTCTATTCCTCGCATTTCCCCTAGGTTTCCTTACCTAGAGTTCCTCTCACTGCCGAAATGGCTATAACTCTTTGCCCATTTTATTTTTCTCCGTCCTTATATAATGCGGTGCAAGCCGCTATGATATTACTGCCTTCTCTCGTTTTCTTTTCTTTTCTTTCTTCTTTCTTTCTTTGTAACCTTGCTTCAAAATGTACTAGTGTCAGATGCTTGGTCTGATTGAACCGAGAATTGGCCACAAGAAACCCCTGGACCCAAGCTTCATATATGGTGTAAACAGTTTTAACCATAGGGGTCAGTAGGGTCAATGGCGGTCACTGTCGCGCTAACACCCTTTTTCCTATTCTCCCAAGTTCCAGTGCCTATCGATGCCATTCCGGTCACAGTGAGTGATTGCCAGATGCATGGCCATATGGCTTGTACACAGATTTTGAATCCCAAGTCATTTTAGGGGTCAACAAAGGGGCAGTCTCTCTAATCCCTCCTAATATTTCAAAAAGTACTGGTGTTACACACAGTTATCTTGATCTGGACCAGACTTCGTCAATAACCCTGACACAAGTGCCAGACAGGGTGTTTCACGATTGGGGTCAAAGGTCACGCAGAGGGTCATTACAGGTTCAGTCGCTCTACCCTCCTTTTGCTGTTTCTGCACAAATCAATTGCTATACACACTAGACTTGGTCAGAAAAAACCGCTGACCCAAGCCCATATGGGGGTGTTTACAGATTGGGGTCAAAGGTTCACGCAGGGGTATTACAGGTCAGTCGCTCTTACCCTCTTTGTTGTTTCTGCCAACACCATCAATGTTATAATCACTAGACTTGGTCAGAAGAACCGCTGCCAAGGCCCATATGGGGGTGTTTACAGATTGGGTCAAAGTTCACTCAGGGGTCATTACAGGTTCATGTTGCTCTACCCTCCTTTTTGTTGTTTATGCACAAATGAATTGCTATAATCACTAGACTTCGTCGAAGAACCGCGGACCCAAGCCCCATATGGAGGTTACAGATTTGGGTCAAAGGTTCACGGCAGGGGTCTTACGTCATGTCGCTTTACCCTCCGTTTGGTGTTTCTGCACACAAAAACAATTGATATATCACTAGACATGGTCAGAGAAACCGCTGACCCAAGGCCCATATGGGGTTTTTTTCAGATTGGGGTCAAAGGTCACGCAGGGGTGATTACAGGTCATGTCGCTCTACCCTCTTTTTGTTGTTTCTGCCACCAAATCCAGTGCTATAATCACTAGACTGGCAAAGAAAACGCTGACCAAGGCCATATGGTGGGGTTTACAGATTTGGGTCAAGGTTCACGCAGGGGTCATTACAGGTCAAGTTGCTCTTACCCTCCTTTTTGTTGTTTCTGCCACAAATATTGCTATAATCACTAGGATTCGATCAGAAGAACGCTGAACCAAGGCCCATATGGAGGTGTTTAACAGATTGGGTCAAAGGTCACGCAGGGAGCATTACAGGTCAGGTCGCTTATCCTCCTTATGTTGTTTCTCCACAAACAATGCTATAATCACTAGACTGGGTCAGAAAGAGAACCGTTGGACCAAGGCCCATATGGGGGTGTTTCAGATTGGGTCAAAGGTCACGCAGGGGTCAATACAGGTCATGTTGCTCTTACCCTCTTTTGTTGGTTCTGCCACAAATTAATTGCTATAATCACTAGATTCGTCAGAAGAACCGCTGACCCAAGGCCCATATGGAGGTGTTTACAGATTTGGGCAAAGGTCACCGACGGGGGTCCTTACAGGTCATGTCGCTCTTACCCTCCTTTGTTGTTTCTGCCACACAATCAATTGCTATAATCAAAGATTGGTCAGAGAACGCTGACCCCAAAGGCCCATTATGGAAGTGTGTACAGGATTGGGGTCAAAGGTCACGCAGGGGTTATTACAGGTCATGTCCGCTCTTACACTCCAATTTACTGTTTCTGACACCAATCAATTGCATGATCACTATACTTGGTCAGAAAAAACACGACCCAGGGCCAAGATGTGGTGGTTCATAGATTTGGGTTAAATGTCATGTGGGTCGATTAAGGGGCATCTTGAGAATATTGAAAGACCTCACACAGATATCAATTGCCTATATCATTTTTTTTTTTTCGGAATTTGGTAATCGGAATTGCTGACCCAAAAACCCTTATAATTTATACTAGGTCACATGGACAGTACAAAGTAGTCCCCGCATGATATACTCGTGCTTTCTAAAGCGCAATAGATGCCTAGTAATTTCGGTCTTTGTACCTGCTCAAAATGCTACTAGTGCCAAACGGATGGGCCGAATTGACCAAATCGGTCAGAAGAACCACTGACCCAAAGTTACATGAGATGAAAAATATTTTGACCTTTGACCTATCGTAGGGGTCAATAGAGGTCAAAAACTAAACTCTTTTGAGGCATACTTCTTCTACAGATTAGGTGCGCTACGTACGAAAATTCCGCATGAGGCATCGTCTTTGGTCAGTGGATCAAGCTTGTACACAGAATTAATATCGGAACATTAACATTCAAAATTGGCGGCATTATCTAATTAATATGCAAAAATTGTATATCTCAAAATCGATTACAACCGAGATAGGTGATGTCTGCGCAAAAGCTGCGGATTAATGTCGAACGAATCATGTGACAGGAATATTGAGCCATAGGGGTCAGATGCAAGATATGCAATGAGCCTATTAAAATGCAAAAAAACGCTATAACTCATTAACCAAAGTAGATTTTGTCAAATTTAACAGACAACTGGAAAAGGCTCTATTACTTATGTGCAATTTTGGGATCAAAAGGTCAAATGGGTTCATCTAGGGGTCAAAATATAAAAGAAGCTAATTGACCTAAATAGCTATGTCATCTTAGGCATCAATGAAAAGTGAAAAAAGAGTCCACAGTGACCTCCCTCTGTGAGCATCGTTAATGGGTCAAAGGTCCAAAAGACACAACAAATATCAAAGTTGCTTATATTGCTAGAATACCTCAAGTTCCCACTCAACCACCAGAGAAATAACAAGTCTACCTGGTAATTGTGTGCCCAATGGGAAAACTTGCTTATGGATGATACCGCTGTCATTGCAAGTCTTTGTCTACTTCACATCAACCTGACGGGGATAGTATCCTGGAAGCGTCTAGTGTTTTATATTATGTTACTGAGATTTAATTTATAATATTTATATGTAATTTATAAGTTTAACTCATTCAAAGTTAAATAAATCATAACATCCATTGCAACTCTGTGGGGGCCTGTAACAATAGATGGGGGTCAAAGGTAACGTGGACAGTGCAAGTAGTCACCTGCATGATATACTCGGGCTTTCTAAAGCACAATACGCAGCCTAGTTTATATTTTTTCTCTTATTTTCCTCTTAGTCCTTTTTCTTCAGTTTTCCTCGTTTCTTTTTCTTTATTTTTTCCCTCAAGATTTTTCGCCTTTTTTGTACCCTTTTGTCTCATTTCTCATTTGAGCTTTTATTTCCTGTGAGCGGCCTCCCAGCTCCAGCACTTTTTGCACCCCTGTATGAAGTGGGACTTGTGTGGGTGCATATACAGTGTGTGTTGGTTAGGTGTTATTGTTAATTACGAGTTACCATTTACTGGAGTCGTACCTATAGTACAGTAATAAAGCAAACATGAACAGGCGAACGCTTGCATTTCCAAAGGATTAGTGGAATGACTTGTCGCTATCTGGGGAATCCAGACTTGCTGTAACAAGTTTATCAGGCTTTTTTAACGCACTCTAAGATCTTCATTTGTCTTCTATCGCACCATGACTTGTTATTTACCATTGGATTTTTTTGTCAACTTTCTTCTCCAATATATTTCATCACTTGCACCTTATGGCTCTTGTTGCCACACCAGCACCAATTCGTATAGATTCATCTAAGTTGCATTAGGGAATTTCTACCTTGAAGATTGAAGATCAGCGCAAATGGTCTGAAAGCATGTTGCCAGTTATTATTACTTGGTCATGGGGTCAAAGTAAATATTGTTAATTTTGAATACTTACTTCGCCGAAGTAAGCCATTTTTTCATTATAAATAATAATAAATATCCTAATTAACCATTTATTGGGTATGTCAATCGCAAAGGTTGTACATTTTTATGAAAATGAATAAAATGCCATCTCAATTTCTTTTCTGAATATAGTGATCAAGTGGACATACGCCTTGGTACAATGACTCAAGCAAATAAGCGCGTTATTAACAAGTACATCCACAAAGCGATTCAGATTCTTTGGAACTGCAGAGCCATTGTTTCTGTCCATGCAGTTGAACAGATTTTAGGTTTTATCACTGCCCAGTTTATATTGAGCTGGCCTTGTTCGCGATTAAAATAAACTTTGAGGTTCGACTGTGAGTTCAATAATTTTGACTGTATATTCCATCATTTGAAAAAGAAACGAATGTGAACAAACCTCGTGGTAGATATCTTGCTTGGTAAGTTGTGACCTAAATCTTTGTGCAGACCCAATATCCATAACTTATTGCTGGACTTCATTTCTATTCAATTTACCACCATGTTTTTAGAAGGATACAAAAGAAGGGGTCTAGCGACCTATGATAACAACGCGGTAAATTGAATAGAAATGGGATTACGCGGCAAGTTACTGTAAATTAAGTTTTTTTTCTGCACAAAGATGTTAGGTCACAGTCTGCCAAACAACTTTCTTTAATGGTTTTTGGTTCATCTTTGTTTCCTTTTCGGAAAAATGATGGAATATACGGTCAAGGTTAATTTTAAACACAGTAGAAACCCAATGTTTATTTATCCGTGAAAAAGGACAAGTATCTTGTGCTTGGGTAATGAAAAAACCCAGCTCTATCTTAATCGGGGTGGTGGTAGCACCTGAAATCTTTTTAACTGCAGGGGTAATAACAATGGCTCTGTACCTCCAGATAAAAACTAATTTGAAGTGCTTTATCCGCTACATACCGAGTGGATTTACTGGATATCAACAGTGCTATTATTTGCTCGAGTCAATACAGCATGATGTACATCTACTGGTCACTGATTGTGATGCCATTTTATTCATTTTCAAACAAATGTGCAACTTTTGTACTTGACATACCTCAGGGTATTGAAAGGTATAATATTGAATAATAATCTGTGCAGAAATCTGTTACTTCGCCGATATGCGTAAAGTCCTTATGCAAGCATCTTTTTCTCTTTGATCCTATCGGCTATACGCCGTCTTCTGGAAGTTGCAACTCACAATTACTTCGCTTCATCTTGGAGGCTGCTCAAAGACATGCCCTGCAAGCGCACATGCCAGCACTTAGATTGTAATATCCCCCCTAACAGCTCCCCTGATTTCGCTTTGGTCGACGATGCAATTGAGATTTTAAAGCGTCTTGCCCTGGAACACAAACTCGTTCACAACAGTGGAGCTCGAACTCACGATTTAACGGTCTAATTGTCACGAGTCCTGCGCTTTCCTACTGGACCACGCGTCCATTCTTGTCTATCTGGAGTAATACGTAGTTAATTCATGATAAATTTCACAGATGTAAATATACGTCTATATATTCCCCCACACACCCGCAGGAGGAAGGGAAGCAGGGGTCTGAAATTTGGACCCGGTCATTTTCTGGCAACTAGGCCCATTTGAACCAAAACAGCAACAACTAGTATTGCAGGCGTCAAAAGAATCAAACCGCGCCGGTCAAGCCGTTCATCACAGCTTCAAAAAACCAGGCCGAGCTTTGAAAACCTAGCTCTAGCTTGAAAATCAGCCATACCTTCGAAACCTTATCCTATCTTTTAAAACGCAGCCTCTTTCCAAAACCTTACCCTAGTTTGAAACCTAACCCAAGCGCACGTGAGCGTTTATATGCAAGTGGTGTTAAAAAGATCATGTCATCTTATTCCATTTTATTTGCGCATTAAAAACATACAAAACATGCACATAAAAAGATTTATTTAAAGGTGCGGGTTCCCGAATCGCTTGGACCCCCCCCCCCCGATTTACCTGGACGTAGTATGAATTTGATTATCAGACGAAGGGCCGTTATTTTTCTCATTGACGTTCTGAAATTGAGCCTTTAAATTAATTCATTCACAGATAGTAAAAAAACCACCGTTTTAATGGTTGGACTATCATATTAGCACAGTATTGAATAGCGCTTGCAATATGCTAATTGTTCTACCATCAAAACCGCAAGTTTGTTTCCCACGGTACTTGATGAGGAGTGTCTGCAAGTGTAGGCCTCTCATATAGCTAGAGAACACAAACAAAGAAATCGGACAAGAACCTTTAAACATTAAATTGTACTATTAAGTTAATTAAATAAACCACCCAGAAGAAGAAGATTAACTAGCATGCAGAGAGGAGGACACGACCCGCGGGTTTGGGCATTTTGGATTTCAAACGGTTAATTTATGGAATTTCTTACGGTATTTTCTACGGCAGCCAATCGCGTCCCATCCGGCGGTCCCAAGGACATTACAAAAATCACCTCTTAAGCATATTGGCCACATTTTTTAAGAGCGCCCCAAGTTTCAAAATTTGAATTTTCCACAGGTACGTTGTTAATTGTCTAGGAAAACTTGCTTGCGAACGGAATGCTAAAAAAATGCGTATTTATCACAAAATAAGCGATAGATAATTTGTATTAGAATTGGGGTTCCGAGGGCAGAGCTGGAAATGCTACGTTATGTCCCTCCATATTGAAAATAGTGCCACCTCGAGAAAATAACTCTAACTTGACTTGCATGAACTATTAAAACAACTAATGGAGAGCGTAAACACGTACATGGCGCTATTTCCCGCTATTTCACATTGGAGGCAGTTTCCAGCAGCCGTTGAAGTATATTCGGGGATCCCGATAATAATTATTCGAGTACCAAAATTCCTTCGTTTGTGACACATAGACATTTTCGAGCTTAAAAACCATCCACAGGTATAGGTTACTAGCCAGTTACCAATGCAACCGTGTAAAAATCTCCAAATTTGAAAAATGGCGGGCAGCCCCTCAAAAAAAAATGTGCAATAGTGCTTTAAACCCTTGTTCTATAATTTAGTAACAAAATGATAATTTTGGAATACATATGACTTCCAAAATCATCGTCTCGGGGTTCGTTGGCAGGATGGATCGGTTAAAACCGGGGGTTTAAACCTGGTTTATTAACCGGAGGTTTTGCACGCCTATAAAAGTGGTCAAAACTGAATTTTGTACATAAATATGAACAAAAAGCGGATTCACTTCTTCAAAACTTGAATGACATACCATATTTTTAGAAGCAACACATCTTTGAACAAAAAATCTTTGTATAAATCTAGGCATTCAGTCCCATTCTGAAGGTACTGCCCATAAGTGTTCAAACTAGACTTCTGATCAAAATCTAAAATTTCTACATAAGCCTAAGTGAGACTTGCATGACTTAAAAATTAAAAAATATGCATACACATGTGGTCAAAACCTGCTTTGTCTGAGCATACATTTTAACTATGCATGCACAAACAAACCTACTCCATAGAAGCTGTACAAGGTTTTCACGCATGCGTAAATCGACTCTAGTCACCGACGCTAGTCACTGACTGTACTTTGCGCCTGTGTAGTAAATTCCTATTTATGCAAATAACCAGAAGGCTTTCGGCTATTTATAGCGCTCGATCAAGCCACGGCTGACTGACCTAAGTTTAAATGAACCGCGTTGCAGTATACACACAACCGAATGCAGTAAATCTTTGCGTGTACAATGTACATGTCATGCATAACATGCTTGACCGCGCCGCAACTGACCCTGCTGAGTCAAAATACAGTTCTGCGCATATGATTATGACAGCAATCAATACTCCCATTGCATTTCCAAATTCAAACTTGGTTCCACTGCCGAAAAAATTGCCATGCATATTTGCAGTGGCAACGTAGTAAATGTAAATGTCGCATAGATGAGAAGTGTGTTCGGAATTGACTAAAGAGACACCGACACAAATAGTATATCTCGCTAGCCAAATTATATCGCGCATACTAGGATTGACTCAAAGCGCAACGTTACTAACATAAACAACACCACCACTCACAAACGCAATTTGATTTCTGATTTGAATTCTGTTTTCAGCATCCGATAGCTGAGATCATCCTGGATTTGCCCATTTATATTTGCGCATATATTTCTGACCACCTGAGGTCTGAAAAGTCTCTCGAACGTCACGAACACATTGCCGAATTCTTCCCAAGCTGTATCACCAAAATATGACGTCACTATGCCGTTAATGAGCGGCGCTCTTCATCCATTATCGGAACCAGTTGCGATGAAGTTTGATCGTGCCGTATACAAAATTCCTAGCTAAAATGTGTAAAGAGATGTGAAGCCGTTCAACTTGTTGTTGATAACACGCAATTTTTAACTAGGCTTTGCGCCCAAGCGTTTGAAGCCCACTTGTGTTGCCAGAAGGAGAAGAAACAGACCAGATACAAGAACAAGCCGTACCAAAGGCATCAGCTGTTTAACAAAATCAATTGTAGCATAAAAATCCTACTGGAGTACATGCCGGGAGTACATGCCATACCGTATTGTGCTTATATGGTCGGTGGAACTCTCCACTATAGGGACACTGGAAATCATGACACCCGGTAAGTGTTAAAATCGATAATCGCTTACAGCTGTTATTTAAAGTACATCATTTTTAACACAATAATTTTATTATAACGATCATTACACACACTGACATGACGGAAGCATTACTACGGGAATCACGATTTTGTGACATTCTTGTTGTTTGCGAAAAAGTCCGACGTCTGATTACTTTATTTCGAAACTAGCATGTGTACATCGAAAAGGTGACTCCAGTGTGAAAATCACTCGATTATCTTTTGGAAGAGTGGACTATGTGGCAAGAGTCTCCTAACAACAACGATTTTACTACTCTTTTCTTTTTTCATGTGGATACTTGTCACACAGAATTTTGACGCTCTCGCGATGAAGGCAATTGAAATTAACTTCATTTTAAGTTTAACTTTGATGACACTAGCCCAGGTTAAAGGCAATATGTTTACTGCTATAGCCAAACTAGAACCACTTCTTGACACTGAAAATAAACTTTTGTTCAACATCAAGGAATATGTGCGTCACGAAAGACAACGACTACGAGATATTGAAAGGTGTGTATCAATCTATGTTAATAATTTAATAATAATAATAATAAAGATGCTGCTGCTGCTGCTGCTGCTGCTGCTGATGATGATATGACAACGACGATGATGATGATAATTTTTTTGACATAATTCAAAAGCATTCAGACCGATGTAAAAGGAGATATGGTTCGGCAGGAACCATAGTCCGGGTTGCATAGACGACGGAATAAAGCGTGATATCAATGTTGCGTGAAGAGTCAACTGACTCGAGTGCCCTATTCTTCACCCTTGTAGTCGGACTGTGAGTCCGGAGGACTATATCTCCTGCCACACCTGGATTCAGATATTCTACTTCAGTCTAAAGTCTAACATATTCTTGTTGCAAGCAATTAGTTTTATAGTACATGCAAAAAGTCCTAGTGTATGTAATCTTTGAAACTAAGGACCCACCATCTCCATGCCGTGCACATAATAATAGCACTAAGACGTACACAAGTCACGTATAAGCTATTCCATTCTCTTACCAAAGTCTAAAATATCAGTCTAAAATATACTTGTTGCAAGCAATGAGTTCTTGAGCAAAACGAGCAAACAACGAACAAACAAAGCGAACAAACAAATCAAACAATGGGCGAGCGTGCAGGCAGACAGGCCACCCACCCACTACGATAAAAGGGTATTTAAAATATGCCTTTCCTGTTACAACGGGTGAGTTGGGCAATTTAGTTATTTTATGTTGTAGCTCACATCACCCGGTACCATTCAGGTTTTTACCCAAAAATCTTAACAAATTGTTTAATCAACCAATTCCATGCAAAAACAACAACAACAACAACAAAACAACAACAACAACGAATACCATTTTTGTTTCCTTTTTGGGTACCAAAAATAGTGTTTCCAAAAAAGCTAGAAGGGTTATCTAACTATTAAAAGATAAACGGACATTCCTTTAGGGGGCGCTGCATTCTTCGAGTGCAATTTTTACCAATTTGTCATGAGTTACAATAGAACTCATTATTTTGCTCAATTTAGTTTTTCTTTTACTCATTTGGTGTTTTTCTTTTCCTTTTTATAGTTTTTATTATAATTATATTATTAAAAGTTGGATTCTCTGGCCAGTGATCCCTAAGTTCACATTCCAGTTCACATTTTTAACAATTAGATGTAAAACTCTTGCAGCAAAAACTTATATTTTGAAAATATCCTGCACTAAAAGTAGGAAATGACAATGGTAATCACTCTTTTTTTCAGGAATTTGTTTCCAGAATATTTAATTATAAGCTTATTTGATTTGATGTTTAAGTTTTAAAAGAGAACACGCCCATACCTTAATTGTGCAGTAAGAATTAAACACTCATAAAGGTGTATTTTAGTTGTATTAACACTCATGAAGAAGTATTGTAAGACATAGCATTCAAGTGTTTAGTTTTCTAAACACTTTGGTTTACAGTGCGGACAGTGCGTAAAGAATGATCTCTGCAAGTACATAAAAAATGTAATCAAATTTTTCGAATACTGACAGATATTTAATTTTCAACCTATGGAAATTGATCCAAAAAGTTGCTAATTATTTTTTCATAAATGAATTGATGCTTCATTTGTTTCCATGTCAATGTTGTGACGATACTTCGTCATAGAATACTTTACTGATTTGAAAGTTTAGTCACAAAATATAGTGGAATATCAGTTTGATCAGTATTCTTATATTATTTTTCACTGAGTCATGGACAAGAAATAGTGATGTTCAACCCATTGGCTTATAGTACTGTCCAATGCCGACACCTTAAGTGTGTATTCTTAATATCAATGAAACAATTTATTTTATTGTCGACATGGAACTAATTCTAGGCCCAAAATTGTGCATACGGTGTTTCCTACTTCTTTTGATGCACCAAAATGAGTATTTTCTTTAAAAATTGAACCAAGGTTTTTTTTTGAGCTTTTAACATTGTGTCAATAATAATGCAAACACAATTTTTGGTCATTTAAAAAATAATCATTGCTTGTAAAAATTTAATATCCATGTTAAATTGACAAAGGCTACACAAATCAAAAGATACTTAAAGAAAATTCCCATTTTCAAGAATTTGATGCAAAACTCTTCTGGATATTTTGGAAATATCACATTTAGTGCACACCACACCCCATATCGCCCCGGACATCGCCCCTTACACACAAAGCAGGGAACAGCATTCGTTGATAATAAAAAATAAATTTGTCGATATTGGAAATACTAAAACACAATGTCTGAGCATCCTTTAAGTAATAATGTTAAGTCTCTTGTCTGTGACGGACTAGTTTATAACAGGCAAAATTCGTATAAATTTATATGATAATTTATTGTGTGCAATGTTGTATAGAGTCATAGTGTATTAATTTAATTCTCACAGAGTACTTCCAAGGTGGAATAGAGCTTATAATTATTATTAATTGAATTCTCACGCATTCATACTAAGGTTGAACAGAGCTTATTATTATCATTATTATTTAATTGATTTTCACACAATACCAAGGTCAAATAGAGCGCGTAGCTATTATGTAAATTCCTCAACGCCGGGACAATTACAAAATCAATCATTGTAATTAGATATTTTTTTCAACCCTTCGTCACTTGGAGATATTTCTCTTGGATTTTTTCAATCTTTACTGTCGGAACTTTTAATTTTGCAGTCTTTTCCTATCTGAACTTGATTTATTTTATTCATACACCCTCTGAATTGACTTTAACATACCCGTATATTGTCTAATGTAAATTTGTTTATTAGATGGTAATGGTGTAAACGACGTTGAACTTTTTATTGATAGCAATCATACCGAATCTTTTTTTTAATGTCCCTTTTATCTCGAAGAAAATAATGCAATTCAAATGCACTAAGTAAATTCCAAACATCAAAACCGAAAACAAAAAACCAACTCTTAAGGATTAAAGGGATAAGCAGCAATAACGCGAGAGAAAAATAAAAAATAATCAAAGATAACTATGTACATTTCCATATAACTACTTTTCATGTAGGAACATAAACACCAAATAGTGAACAAATGAAGTATTTGAGGAAATTTTTCATACCGTCTCCGGCAAATAGACATACAACGATGACGACTCAATTCTACTTTAAAGGCTGACTCAGAGATTTCCCGTTGAGGGCGCACTCAATTTTAAAAGAAATCGTGTTTTTTACATATACGTAATGCTTGTGCATATACTAATCACTGTGTGAAATAACTCAGCTCAAATCGAAGTCCTTCATGTAGAAAATCTCAACTTTGTTATAAAATTCCGGATCCGGAATTTTCGTTATACACGGTAACCTATGGCACTGTTACACTGTGCATAAATGTTTACTGCATGAAAACGAAAAATCCGATTCATCTCTAACTTTGGAATTACGCATTTTAGTTCTAGGTGGTTATTTTTTAATAACTACACCAAAAAAAATATTTCGAAATCTCTGAGTCAGCCTTTAAACAGCTGATTGCCATATTGTGGTTTACACCAGTATAGAAAAAACAAAGATCAATGGTATTTGTGTTTGAGTTCAACTGTACAGGTCATGGTGCACAATATTACGCTTATAAATCCGGGATATTCAAACCGAAAGACTTTTTTAATATCATGTCGGTTTTAATACGCACGTATAGAAATTACAGAATCAGATAAAACAAAAGTACTTGCTTGTCTTTAATACACGGATTTCAAACCAACCACTTGCAGGTTATGTTAGCACATCTACGCCAATAACAAAAATACCAAAATACGAGTTTTGATTATTTTTTCCGATGTTTCGGATCAGCAAATCGCTGCTTATCCCATGAGAAAAGAAAATGATACGAATAATAAAAGTAATAGTACTCATGAAAATTTCAGTCGCTGTTATTAGTACTTTGCATTATTACCCCACGCACAGAAATATAGAAAGGGAGATACAACAATTGCGCCACATGCCAGCTATCAGTTAGCATCCTTTATTCATGACTCAAATATATAGGCAGCAAGTAACATTATACAATAACAATGATAGGTTTGAGAAATGCAGCCGGGTAAAATTGGTAGAAAATTTGGCCAAGAATGAACCGTATTATGGATCTAGAGCCGCAGCTCATAAAGTGTAAAACCGTACTTGAGGGATAACATTATTCACACATTGATAGTCCATTGGACATCCTTGAAACGACGCCAAACCTGCCCAAATCACCCTCCCCATAGATACTATTGAGGAAGAATTAATCATAGCGTGATGGATGAAACTTTGCTAGAATGATCCTAACCCTAGGAGGTTTTCCGGAGAGTATACCTAGAAAACAAGTTATCATTATAATAAACGAAAATTAAGTGGCCGAGACCTGCCTATCATGATAAATACTTTACTATTTGAATAATAATATGCACACAAAACTCACAGAAGATATAGTTCACCTGACGAGCTCCTCTGCTAGACGAAGTACCTGAGCAAGTTACAATGAGAATTACTTAGAAATAATGTTCTAATCCATAGATAATTCAAGAATTGCTCAAAAATTAGACAATAAGCTGCCAAATACAGTTTCTGGCACAAATGTGCCAGAAATTGCAGAAGCTTCCCCCATTAATTATCCGAACACATGCTATTCAGACGAAGTAGAACCAGGAGGGTAGTCAAAGCAATGTGGATGACTATTGAAGTGGACCAAAGCATCAGAAAGTGTGACTGATGCATAACATTGCCCACTCTGTGGATGGACACAAATCATATTTCAAAATTGTGGGCCCTCCTCGTTCCTTTTATCTGGAACATGATGTTGAGGAATGAGAAATAACATGAGGCATTAACATTCAACCTTTCACGGCACACTTTATGGGCAAATTTATTTATGTTACGGGTGCACTTTACCCGCACCACGCTTCTTTTCCACATTATAACCTAATCTCACTAATATGTCTGACCATATTATTCTAGTATATGGAAGCAGAGACCTCAAACCTGTTAAATTCTGCTCCACTCGTGTACGTATCTCATGAGGAAAGAACTCTTAAGACTGTACATTGGTCCCTATGTGCAAAAAACGGGTCATAGGGTAGTTGGGTATTCATTCCTGTGCAGGAGTCTGGTGCATCCCCGATAAAACCTGCACAGCCTGGCCCCAGACAACCTTTACACAACACCAAAACACCTCGCTATAACGAGTATTGTATTTGCCAGCTCTTGACACGATTGAATCGCCAATTACCAAGTGCGCATATCTTGATAAGGATCTGAAATAAAGCAAATAAACGTAAATAGCAGACGAGAAATGTATAAGAAAAAAACAGGTAACAATTCGATACATGATACTCCCGGCGAATAACCTCGATCCTGATAGCGAAAATTACCTAAATGGAGATGAGAATTGTTACCCATATATACAAAAACAATATAGTTGGTATGCAATTAGCTAAATAATATTTTATAGGCGAGTACCCAACACAACCAGGGACGAATTACCTGGAATGGAACAAGGAGGTGATACCAAGGACTGAAAGGGCCTAAACTTAGATAAGGTAAGTATACCTACCCAGTTATCCCGCAGGAGTGCAATGGTGCCTAAATGTGAGTTAAGAACATAGTGTGGTCTTATATAAGATCTAAAGGCTGACGATTTCCATATGCCATCTTTTTGATCTCCTCACAGGAACATACACACGCGCTGCTGTGGCAGGCCCGTTCTAAAAACTGGTGAGCCTAAAAATATCAGGAGGCAAGCTAACAAAGGATAATCTTTCAAGGGATATGAAAACTGAAGGAAGTCAAAGGACAACCACCAAAATGAATGCATAAGGGGCCCGGCTTAGGTGGTATTACGGCCAAGTAGTTTAAAACTGCCTGAACAGGACATAAGGCCAGATCCTCTGAACCCACCACTCTCACATTAAACTGGTGCCACCAATTGGTGGTTTTGAAAATCTGATCCTGATCACTAACATTTTATTCCTATTCACCTGACAACCACATCTCTAAGCAAGGACACGAGACACAATCCCAGGCTTACTAGTAAGGTCAAGGCCCCAACATCACAAATCCAAAAACAGGCCAACAAAAAGGCTGACCTAAATAGGGGGAGAGACATCAAAACTGACTGAAACAGAAGGTAAAACCTGAATTAATCTTCTTAGAATGCAGGGTATAGGAAGCCTCGCATCAAATTTGAATTTGACCGTCGGGCAGCCGCTTTTAACTTAGGAAATGAGAAAACACTGAGTCGGGTCAGCCCACCCATTTATCTTATGAGGCAAAGGCAATAGCCGAAATAGATGCACTAATAGAGGAAGCTGCCCAACCTTCAAACTGGACAAAAAGGCGATAAATGCAACTATATGAGATTGAGCCAATGGCCAAAATTTGAATCAAATGAAATTTATCCCTGAAATCAATAAAGGTCACCAACTTCTCAGATATGAAGACCATGTACTGTTACTAATGATGCCCGCAACCCGCTGAGATTCAACTCTCAAAGATTCCAAAGAAAAGTCTGGCACTGCTGTCCACTGCTTCCGCTGAGTGGTTCCATCCTCGAAATCTGCCAACATCTGGAAGCAGTGAAAGACATCCACTATGTTATTTTGCTTACCAGGGATATGTTTTGCACAAAAGCCAGATTAAACTATCAGGCAATGTAAGCACAAAAAAATCGGAACAAGCTCATAATTGCGGGCACCTAGAAGTCTGATTGTTAATAATGGCAACCACAGATATTATGGTCAGATCTTAAAATGTTCAATTCTTACCTTGAAAAATTTTCCCCAACACTACAGCCACCACAATTGGAAAACGCTCTTCCAGGCTAATTGAACATGAATTCATCCCAAAGTAGCTGGCCACTACTGGAACCACTTACAATTGCAAAACCTCCAAAACCCACATTCCACCAATAGCATCCGTAAAGAGTGAAGGGATCACTTTCTCCCAACCCAGCTGTCAGGGATAATGTAATCCCATTAAATGCTCCAGAAAGACCACCACAATATAGTACCTTCTGGCTCCTGCGAAAGATGAATTTTTACCAGGGTTTCCTGACAACGGTGTTAGTCGATTAACGACGCAGGGAGAAGAACATGCCCTCCAGGGGAAAATGCCTGACACACGAAGGATAGGTACCAATTATGGACTGCAACTCCCTTAATGTGATTTTCTGGAAAATGTAAGGCATTTCATTTGGATTTAATATCATAAGCTTACCTTGAGGGATAGAAATTGTCGGATAACTGGAATCAATCTCTAGGCAGTAACACTAACTTTGTGCTGACCCACAGATTTCTCATGAGCTAAAGGAACACTAGGAATTGAAATAATCTTCCGACAGACGACTAAATGCTTGAAATGATAACTACTTGAATCGTCAGCCGGGCCTGCAAGGAAGAAATCATCATATAGGGGTCACGTTATCAGGAAGCAGCTGCCCTCTTCACAGCCCATTCTAGAAAAGTGGAAAATTTCTCGAAGTAAGCTGGAGAACAGGACGCCCCCATTGGAAGCGGCTTGTCAACAAAGAATTGATTACCTACCTTCATACACAAGAGTTGGAAATCCTCAGGATGAATAGGAAGCAGCCTAAATGCAGATTCAATATCTGCTTTAGCCATGGAAGGCACCTTTGACCCAAACTTACCACATCTGCACTGCTACATCGAAACACAATAGCATACTTTACTATGCAAACTTCTGGATCTATGCATCATTGACAGGTCCCCTCAGGATATGAAAGATGCTGGATCAGACGAAACTTACCCGGATCTGATTTCGGTACCAAGACCGATTGGTGAAATCCTCAAACCCTCAAGAGGCCTATGTAAAAAAGGGACAGCTATGCGCAATAAATTTACTCCTTCAGATCTTAGTAAGAGCTAAATCTGGATCTTTCAGGACAGATTGCAAATTTGGAAGATAACTCACCACACCTTTTACCCACAAAACCTAATCTGAAACCAAAAGAAAAACACACGCAAAAGTTAGCAGAAGAATGAGTCTGGATATAAATCCAAAAGAGGGATAAGACTTTCAAGATTAATTGGAGATGGATATTTACTACAGATACAAGTCTTCACACCTAAAACAACTACATGAATTGCAAGCTAAGACAATCACTTGATCCCTTTGTACACGTTGACTGCACCATGCCCTGCACCCTTGACATTTGAGCACTGTGACTGAATTACAGTCTTTGCGCAAACATGACTGCCTGTTGAAGTTTTTTCAAAGCAGATGAGATATTTGATGATTCTTTCCGACTGTGCATCAGGCCCCGAGTATTTGGAGCCCTGTACTGGAATTGGTGACGAAACCCCCCTCTTATAAACACACCTTCCGAGAGAAACGAGTCATTAGGGACCCAGATGGAGATGGGGCTGCAACATATACGGGCCCACAGTTCACCATCTATGATACCCCAAGACCTAGGTAGGATTTGAATGTTGCGCATCATAACATTGCTGATCATAGGAGCGCCAACCCCAACCACCAAAACGGGAAGCAGCTGTTCTTACGAAATCAAGTATACTCAATATTTCCTGCCACACGAGAGGGATGAGGTCATCAATTAAACTTGAGCAAAAAACCAAAAAGGCATTGGTCCATTCTGACATGGCCCCGTAATGTTTTGTTTTTGCTTAGAACTTTCCACACCACCTGACCCCCCTGGTTAATATTGTCAAGTGCAAGGCTGTCTAGAGCCACCAGTGCATGCTGGGATATCGGCGGGCGGGCAAGAGACCCAAAGCAAGAGGACAGAGGCACAGGCACAACGGGGCGAGCGCACATGGCAAATGGGAAAATACCAGGAAACTGATCTCATCTTCTCCCCCCCTTTTGATTATCATGTAGCTATCACACGCAGGTGGACTGCATACAGATACCAAAGGTAACCCTGTGTGATGGAAAAAAAGCATTATCATGGAAAAACATAATTATTTTGCATGAATGCACTTGGTAAAAATTGAAGTAGGCCAAATTTAAAGGAGCCATGCGGGTCGACGGGGCTGCCAAAGAACAAAAGGGGAACACGTGGGGGCGCAACGGAGGAGGCGAGTAGGGGCGTGGGACAAAAAAAAAACCTGAATCGAGGAAAAGGACGACTTGATAGGCCGCAAAAGACATAAGCGCGAGGAAAAAGAGGGAGTGGCAGGAAATGGTTGGCTTACTAACGAAAATGACATTGCTATTGCTAGTAGGACATGAGAAGAATTGATCATGGGAAAATTTGAAAAATGACATGTAAACATGCAGAATTAAAGTTACATTGAACAAGTCTATCAGCAACCACAGAACAGGTAAAGGACGGTGTTGTTGCGAATTAAATGTCTGAAGACCTTGAACTGGGTCGGCTGTTGAAGAGGCTGAGAAAACTTTGAGAAGCACCCAAGTGTTGAGTTGAGGAGGCATTACTCTGACCTCTGGACCAAGATTGGATTCCCAATACATAGCAGTAGAAGTTCTAGTTCGATTAGTAGAAGTAATGGTAGTAGTAGTAGACATAGTAGTAGAGAGCCGCTAACTCCTCTGTTTGCGCCCAACTCACCTGGAATCCACTGTCATGTGATTCAAGTTCTGATTTTGAAGATTGCGGGATGTCATGGGAGAACGTGAGGATGTTAAGTCACACCTGGTGGGACAACGCGGATCGGCGCCGGCTACTAGCAGTAGGTGGTGAGCACTTGATTCTGCAAATCACGTCCATAGACGCTGTAGAAGCTGGTTGTGATGATTGAACCGATTCCCATTGCCATCATTGATAAGGCCTAGCCATAGCTCTCGCTTGAGATCGAGTCTGTCTAACCGCCCCTCCACCACCGCGCCCTGACGAATTACCAGAAGAAGAAGTCGAAGCTGTGAGTAAACCTCTCACATAGTGCCGCCGGCGATGGTCTTTTAGTCCTTTCCTGCGACCCATATCGGGGGGGAAATGAACAGTACGATAAAATGCTAAACAAGCAAGTCAAATGTCCGCTAAATAATGCGATCGCCGATTATTAAGAGCTGGCTAGCTTAGTAGAACACAAACTAGAATACTAGTGAACATACGCAGAAATCCCAGATCGACAATAACAATTTGAGCATGAAAAAATGCGAACGAAAGAAAAACGATGTTAAAATGGAATGCTTGACTGCATATGAAGACATACAAATGGCGACTGATGGCGCGAGAAAACCAAACATGGGAAAGAAAACCGCAGCCCATTGGTCGAGCCTGCCCCCAAAATATTACCGAGCGTTTGACCAATAAAAAGGCCAGGTACAAACAAACGGGAATGACTCTGACCTGGCTATCACTGTAAACTCAAAGGGACTAAGAAGGAAACATCAACCTATCATAATCGGCATGTTCAATGCGAATTTAGTCGTGGCAAACAAAAAAAAGCACTCACAGTTAGGGCTCTAGTACTCAAACTTAGGGAAGTTTTGGGGGTGGTTTTTGGGGTTGTGGGGAATTTTGGGGGGGGGGGTGGGGTGGGGTTTTTTTTTGGGGTTTTTTTTTTTTTTGGGGGGGGGGAGCCAAATGCTATGTTCTCCAGTGTTAAGAAGGGGACCACTAGAAGGGCACAGCACTTGAAAGTACTTGAAGCAAGGATTTCAAGTGCGTGTTCTTCGAGTGGTTCCTAATGGTAATTGAGAACATAGTTTGGCTATAACTAGCATCCTAAGTGGGGTAATAGAGCCCTAACTGTGAGTGCTTTTTATTGTTAGCCAAGACTAATTCTCATTGACATGCAGATTATGAGTAGGTTGATTTTCCTTCTTAGGTCACTTTGAGTTTACAGTGTTATGGGCCAGACCATTTGCTGTAGGGGTAATGGGGCTTTTCTATCGGGGCGCTATAAAAAACTGAATTCTCTCCTTATTGGGGTGCAAAAACAAAATCAGAATATTCTTACACTTTTGCTCAATACAAGAATATACTCACTATAATTATGTAATGTTTTTAATGAGCAGAATTGAAGAAGTCACGCTGGACGGACACTTATGCTAGATTTTGTTCAAATTAATGTTGACCTTAAATAACCAATTAAAGTGGGCTTTGACAAATTTAACCAGTTACACTTCTTGTCAGTGCCTATATATTATTCATAGTGAAGTCACTGACTGTTGATGGCTTAAAGGTGCACGAGAGATTTTTCGAGCATCAAATATTGTGTCTAATAGAATTTTAATATAGGACTAGACACTCAATTGATTTTTACCTTGTATTTGGCTACAGAAATGTTAAAAGAGGGGGTTTTGGGGCGGGGGGGGCGGGGCTGGGAGGGTGAAGAAACCAGGTGATCTGATTTGCTTATATTTCAATTATAAAACCATAGGCGAATTTTGTATTTGCTCCCTACTAAAAACTAGAAATTCACAATTTTTGTACCAACGAAATATTTCTCAGCTTAACCTTTCATGGTTATGTTTTTGATGAAAAGCTAGGCTACATCAGGGCAAAAATCACATTTTTTATTTTTTTAGGGGCCCCTTTATATTGAAATCTCTCGTTGCCCACCCTTAAATATAGTTGTTCGACAATTGTATTCAAAGGGGCTTGACCTTTTTGCCCCATATCTTTGGTGGTAACTTAGTATTTAAGAGAGTCACAACTATCCCACCAAAAATTTGGCACATTTTTAAAATCCAATTGAGCAATTAAAAATTTGACCCCTGTACAACTGAAATGAGCCTTTTTATATGATTTTTTTGCTGTTTTTAACCTGTTAATCCAAGACTTAAGGCTGTTATAGTACAAACTATACCGAATCCTTATCGTTAGAAAAATAACATCGGTATACTTTCAACTGATGATCAATTTATATAAATTTGACCCTGTGTACTCTTTTCTAGACATCCTCTCATTAAGGCACCCTTTGCAGCACTTAGAATCATGTTCCAGGGTTCCTCTTATGCTCTCTACAAATTTAATCACTCAAACCTTGTACTGAGATGTGTCACAAACGGCCGCAGCTCAGGGTCATGTATGCAGCAACTTCCGATATTAATGCTTTGCATAGGGCCTACTTATTTCCCACTAAACTACTGCAGCACCATTGCAACAAGCCTTTACAAGCATTCTTCATTTAATCCTTAATTGTTTGTGGATGCTATAAAAGATCGCACATTTACCATATTACCAGTGATAAAATAAGTTACAAAACCAAGTAACAAAACTATGCATACGGTATCAAAAAATACTGTGCAGTATTAAAAAGATGCAGAATAGATGGAAGTTAGATACATGATAAAAAATTTAAACATTTATCCTGAAGTCTGGTATGGTATAGAGTACAGTAAAGGGTATGTGTTGAAATGCTTATGGGATAGATTGGTTCAAAATTCCCTGGGAAGGATTGTGCATGAAAAAAAAAATACAGGATAACATGACATATTTCCCAGTAGGCCCAGTGCTTACAATTTATATATGGTTAGAATAAGTGGAATTTGAAAAAGTGAATAAATTGGTCAAACGTTTGGTGGATATACTTAGATCCCATTTCTGGTTTTATGCAATTCAGATTTCAACTCATATTTCAAATCCCCAGCCAAAGTATTTGGACATGGACGAGAACTCTACCGAGCTCAAAAGAACGTTCACATTATACTTGTTTTAAACGTTGGATAATGTTTCCAATAAAATAAGTGATTTACATTGTGCATGAAGTCTTTTGGACGTGTCAAAATGCTTGAATTCTTGTAACTGGGCCGTATGAGCCACTTTATGAGGATTGGTTAGGCTGTGTACAATTTAAAGTTGATTGTGTCTAGCAAAGACTAGTTTCAGGTGTATGCACATAAACAGAAAAGGTCTCTAAAAATTTGTTTGCCTGTAAGGCCAAGTAAAATAAATTATTATTCTCATCCTCCACCCCATCGTTTTTTTGTTGCAGCATCACAAAATTTTTTGTTTTTGATTTTTGCAAAAAACAATTAAAAAAAGAGAAATTTCAATGATTTTAGCTGTCAGTAACTTTTCTTGTTTCATTTGTAGCTAGTTTGTTCCCTACACATATATTTGCATGATTGTGCATGGTCTTGGCGAAAAGACACTAGATCTATTGTCTTTGGTGGGAAAACAGTTGTTTTGGAAAAGCCCAAAAAAAGTGCCTGCATCCACCTTTTAGAAAAAAAGTTCACATAACAAACTAATAATTATTTTACTTGGCCTAATTAAGGGGGAAATTTATACTAAGCAGACATGGGACCAGCGACAAAATAGCCAAAAAGTGTATTTTTTCAACTCTACATTCTCTAAATTTGGCACCAAAAGAAGTTTCCAAATTCATAAAATTGGTCCAAAATTCGGATCCAAAGATCCATTTTAATGGATCTTTCACAACTTTTTAAAAATTTTCACAAAAATATCAGTACCTAAGATCCCAAATTTGGTGCTTCAATCCACACACCCCTACCCAAAGCAAAGTCTGCTATGCTCCCAGGTGATCTTACCCATGTGAATGCAAATGAAAACAGGTATTTTGGTCTCCATTCTCATATGGCCTCAGGCTAATTACTCTCAAAGGGACATCAAACAAGGATGAATAATTAAACGTATACCTCAATATTTTAGAAAGTGAATCAAGCATATTGAGCTCTATTCTGCATTTGTACTCTCAAAATTTACTATACAAGAACGACACTCAACCAATGGATCCTCATGCTACTGTAACAACGCAATCAGGCTAAAGGCCTCATTGAAGCCATGAAGTATCACCATGCCACATTACCCAGATTCCATAAATCTCCCTTTGCTACAAAATTAATTGGTACAATTCTGAGAGTGACTTGTGTGTTTGCAATCATATAGAGGCATCAGGGGGGGTAGGACCACTTGCCAACCTTACAGCAACAGCAAATTCAAAACGGTATCAACTCCAGGTTGTAGGTCTGTTCAAAGCTTAGCGTAGGAGGGCGCTCTTACGCATATTACGAACGGTTTACACACAGACTTGACTAAAGACTAGGCCTGTCACCGAATATAAATCTAAATGACCGTTTTTTTGGAAATACACTATTTTGCAGCGGGTTAATACCACTAACCCGACGGATTTTGAAGCCAATATTTGTTTCTTAATTTTATAATGATATTCTAAGATCTTTTGAACAAAGGTTTAAGAGATGATTTTTTAATGTCACTGGGACCGAGGGACTGCCATAGTAAATGGCACGTAGCGTTTCCCCAAATTACCGTTTGGAAATCCCCTAATGCCTAATTCGAGCAGATCGTGTCCTAACCCCCTGAGCGGAATGACACACAGTCAAATGGACCATTTTGATCAGCTAAATTTATGGCAAATGTAAAAATTAAGGATTCAACATGTTTCAGACTGGATCATCACAAATCAAACGATTGCATCCAATGCATCCACATATTTTATGCTGCGAGGCTGCCCGAGTGGCTAAAAATATGTAAATATGATGGACATGGATGAAACAACTCTGAAACAATTTGAAATCCCTTTCAACAACGAAAATTCCTTCTTACTATCGTTATATTTTTACAGGAACACATAATTATTCTCACTTAAACATAAGCTCCCAGTTTGACAGAAATCTTCCTAGTAATATTTAATAGTTTTTTTGTTTTTGCTTTGGTTTCACGTGGTCCTTGCGCGTACTCCGAGTTCTAAACCTGACGAACAGTGCGTCGAATTAAGCGTAACCGCGTAATGCACTTTGTGAACACCGTCCGGAGTGATGCGCTAATTTACAGATCGTTCGTTAGTTCGGACAAGTCCAAAATCACAGTGGAAGATCCGTCCTTAACCAGCTGAATAGTTTCATCATCCAGGGTTGATCAGGCATGGGATCCTCTTGGGAAATTGTCGACCGCACAGTCATCTAGGATGTGGCTACTGGTTTGTGGCTCCCACAATCGAGTTTAGTGAAAGTTCTACGCCGATCTTGTGAAGGAGTTCTTTGTGAGGAACAACGTCAGTTCTGATTCTGTGATGTTGGCCGATGCTTTCCTATCAAGGTAACAGCTTTGGGCTTGCTAGCTGGGATGTCCACAAACTGCGTTAGGTTCAAAGTAGAGGATGACCATTGCTCATATCATTGATCCAGGATGATCGATAGGATACTGTGACGGAGGGTCATGTAGTGGTAGCAAGTGAATCCGTGGCATTTCTGATCCTCAAAGGGTGTTGGTGGGGGGTTTGGCTACCAGGTTCATCACATTTTCTTGGCGAGCTTGATCGGCTAAGGTTCCTCCTAAAGGTTTGCAGGAGCTATGCCAGACGGGAATTGGAAGACGATTCTAAAGCGTCGCAAAAGGCAACCACTTACAAGTCTCATGCATCATTCAGAATGACAATCGACAACGGTACGCTCGATACAAGGAGATACGGGAGTTGTTGAACGACATATAATAGTGTTTTTTAATAATCATTTCTGGTAAAATCTAAGTACAAAAACATTTATGTTTACAACACGTTGCTCTATAGCCTAGTAATCCTGTCGATAGCAAGGAGCAATGTATGTACTGAGTAGCAGAATCCACAGGGTGCCAATTATTCACACAATCAAAAGCCTTTTTATATAATTGTAACTTGATTTTTAAACTCATTTTTAATTGCACATTATCTGCAAAGAGATTTTCTTTTTGACCAGAAATTCTATTTTTTCTTTAAAAAACATAATACAGGATTTCTGCATTACTTTAGTTCAGGTTATTAACAACAAAATACTTAAAAGTCAATATGTATACCACTTCCAGAAAACTTTGTTGGACAGGCTTAGCATAGGCCGCCCGTGGGAGGGGGAAATGGGACAGAGTGCTCCGGAAGCAGCACAGGTCACTATCAGAAATGGGGTAAAATAGGGACAGTGGTCCCAAATTATTTCATCAATAAGTGAGAGCCAAGTAACGACACTAATGATCACTGAATGACATTGGACCTCTCAGTAGTTACCCCACGAAGACTCCTGTCAACAATGTTCATGGAATACCAAGTATGAATGATCCATCACTGCACTTAAAAGCTACCCTTTTGAACCAAATTTTGATATCACATGCCCACCAAGTGGACCCATGATCTCCTTTTGACCTTATCTTTTACCCACATAAGCCCCTTGTCTCAATGTATAAGCACACCACGTATGAACTCAATCAACACAATAAAAAGTAGACAATGCAAAAGTATGACCCCAAGTGACCCCTGGATTACCTTTGACCTATAATCTCTTACCCCAGGTAAGACCCCTTGTCTCAAATTAAGCATTACCAAGTACAACTTTTGAATCCATAAAACTGCCCTAAAATGCACACACCATGTGCATACCACATGCACCAGATAAAATTACCCAAAGGACCACTAATGATCTTTGCCTCTCATGTTACGCCAATAAGACCCCTTGTCTCAATGGATAAGCATAATAATATGAACTTATCCTCACGGCACTACAAAGCTAGACAAACAAAAGTGTATACCACAAGTACAGTATGACCCTAAGTGACCCCTAAATGACAAGGACCTTCTCATCTGTTACCCCCCATAATACCCCTTATCTAAATGTATAAAACATACCGTATGAAACTTGTCACTGCACTTAAAAAGCTATACAACAATTTATTAACAAAGTGGATACCAAAAGTTTTGACACACAGAAGACACACACGGACTGACTGACATTACACATGAATTCATGCTGCCATAAGGTCTTTATGATTTCATCGGACGACTTAAATCCTGCATGTCAAGATCCTATTTTGGTTTCGCCCTCACCAGGTACCCATGCACTGCCATATCTTATCTCGCTATCTATACCCAAAGCCTCCCCAATCTACTCTAGTCTAACCAATAGGCATGGACCCCTAATTTGAAGGAAAGTAACTCTAATAGTCAATTACCCAAATTATGGTTACTAAATGATCACTTATTTTTGGGACAGTTTGCATCGAAACCCTGATTTAGAGGAAAACTACTGACAAGTTGATATGGCTATTTCTCACTGAAAGTCTCCCAGTTCCAATGCTTTGTCGCCAAAAGATTCCCAAGTGCTACCCATATTCACAATTACGTCCTTGTTATTACAAACTGAACTACAGAAATACAGAAATCCTGTAATTATGTATAATGTATTAATCTTTTCCTGGAGATGGCCAGCGCACGACAGGTTGAAAAACCCCATGTGCGCTTGGCCGGATTCACACCGGCTACCTTCGTATTACATGCACGAAGACGCTCTAACCGACTGAGTCTATCACCGGGTTGGTAGAATAGCGATAGATATCGCTTAAGGTGTTAGGTTCGAATATTACAGTTCTGAAGTATCCGTAGGAAAGCGATGGACACTCTTTCGAACCTAACACCTACAGTGCGATCTATTCACACTCTTCTACCACCTGCTTGATAGCTCCCGTCGGTTGAGCGTCGTTCATGTACGTACGAAGGTCGCCGTTCGAATCCGTCCAAGCGCACAGTGGTTTTTTTCAACACTGGTCGTGCGTGGCCATCTCCAGGGAAGATTATAATATATACATCCTTGTCTACCTGGAGAACGAATGTTTTAAATTTCAAACAAATATAATCGTAATATGTTAAATATGCAGTTCTGATGCTATCCGCTAGGAAAGGGAAGGAACACCTTTCGAACACTACACCTATAATATGATATCTAATCGCTCTCTACCAACCCTGCTTGATAGCTCAGTCGGTAGAGCGTCGTGCATGTAATACGAAGGTCACCAGTTCGAATCCGGCCAAGCGCACATGTGGTTTTTTTTCAACCCTGTCGTGCTCTTGCCATCTCCAGGAAAGATTAATAAATATATACCTCCTTGTCTACTGGATCACAAGTATTTAATTTCAAAACAATATACTCGTATATGTTAAATATCATTTGATGTATCCGCTAGGAAGCGATGCACCTGTTCGACCTAACGACCTTATAGATTGAAATCAGTCGCTCTTCTACCGATCCTGCTTGATAGCTCAGTCCGTTGAGCCTCGTGCAATGTAATACGAAGGTCACGCGGTTCGAATCCGGCCAATCGCACATGGTGTTTTTTTCAACACTGTCGTGCGCTGGCCATCTCCAGGGAAGATTATACATTATACATATCCTTGGTCTACCTGGATAACTAAGTAGTTTACAATTTCAAACAAATTAAGCGTATATGTTAAATATACATTTCTTATGCTATCCGCTGGAAAGCGAAGGACACCTTTCGAACCTCACACCTATAGATGATATCTATCGCGCTTCTACCAACCCTGCTTATAAGCTCAGTCGGTTAGAGTGCGTCGTGCAATGTCATACGAAAGGTCACCGTTCATCCGGCCAAGCCGCACCATGGGTTTTTTTTCAACACTGTCCGTGCGCTGGCCATCTCCAGGGAACGTTAAATAATATATAATCCTTTTCTACCTGGATAACTAAGTAGTTTAAATTTCATCCTGTAATTATGTTTAAAAAATATAACTCGCTTTTTCTGGTCAAAAGAAAATCGCTTTGCAGATATTGCAATGAAAAACGAGGTAAAGTCAGTTAATATTGTGATGTTATGAACAAAGCTGACTTCCATCAATTTTCATCTCAACGGCTATTGATCATTAAATCTATCCTATCACAGACCACTTGGATTAGTACCACAATGCCGCAGGCCCCATGGCCTCAGTAAATAGCCTCCATTCCACCGCTGGTTTTACGCATTGACATCCTATCCTCAAGTCCCACATCAAATTCTCCTGGATGGGGCTTGTCGGTGGATTTTGATGCACCGGCTTGACATCTATCTAAAGGCAAACCTTATGTTTTTTACATCAATCTTCAGTGATTCCTCGCATTAACTTAAATTAGCCTCTCCTAGTTAGCTCTGCCATATTCAATGCTGCAAACAACTTATGTGAGCACTTGTTCGAATACAGAAATTTCCCTCAGCTGGTAGTGAGTAGTCAAAGCAAGAATTTTTCATCTATAGAAGAAAGGTGTGTGATTTCACCATGCTTTTTTGTTGCCTCTTCACTTTGGTAAGTACGATATTTGAAATTAAATACTCCGTTCCTTCTTTTTTGCACTATTTACATGATAAGCAAGGTACTTTCAGACAGATTTTGGGAAATTAGTACTATGATGATATCCCAATGGTTGATTTCTAAAAATAATTTTAAAATGTAACAAGTCCATATTACTAGAAGAATTATCCCTAAACATGGATCCGACTTCTATAATTCCAAACTGACTACAGTTTTTACACAGGCTGCAGACAATTTTTTGAGGGGGGGGTTCCCACATTTAAGAAACATCTACAACATGGGTTTCAATTTTCTGTGAAATAAGTTGACAATTTTGGGCTCGGGGGGTCTTGCATACTCATCACAAAATACTTAGTTCCCTCAGTGTTACTGTTTTATCATGAGACAATCTTAAAGGTGTTTGTTCTGATTTAAGTGTATTGTGTTCTCTACTGGATTTGAGAGCATGGAACTTGCACACACTCACCACCAGGGGAGGGCGACCAAGAAATCCAAAATTTCAGACGTCGCCATGCATTGGTTTAACACGTAAAAGCGAAATCTTGACGAAAAATTCTGAATTTTTTATAGGTTGTCAAGGAATGTTTTCTTATTCCAAAACCGTTGGAGTTGAAGAATCAAACATTATTGTGCTATAAATATTGATGGTTAGCCATTAAAACAGTTTAGGACAGTTTTGTTTGTATCTATCTTATGAAAGAAATGGAAAACTAAATCCCACCCACAGTAGGTTTTGAATGTGGTTTCAATTGGTCACACAGCAAGGCAAAATAAACATCAGCCACTAAATGCAGCACAACTTTTGTGGAAATAATGGGATTTGATGTGTGTCTAGTCTGATTCAGAAAAAAATTATGTCAGATTTAAAAAAAATTTGGGAATTAAGGTTTGTTGACATGATGATGGCCTTTCTTACAAAACACAGAAACATATTATGTTGATTGGGTGGAGCACCTTTAAAGGGGATGGCCCAGTTTGATATAAAATTTTCCTATTGATTGAATGAAATAAACCCCCAAACCTCATCTCTAAAATTTCACGCCAATATTTTTCTATCTGTTCTAATATGAGAGTTAAAATGTGATTTTATAAGCCATAGAATACTCTGTAAAACAAATATTGGTCAACCAAAATAGGGCACATTTTTGCTCATAACATCCAAACCAAACACCTTTTAGCACTAAAAAAATTTGACAGGGTAAATGAGAAAAATAATAGCTTTTTAAGACACCAAATTTTTAACCACTTTCGGTAAAATCAAGGGGATCTTGGGGACGAGGCTATTAGCAATCAGGCCATGAATCTTCAAGTGAGCTCTTAAAAGCTGTTGCCACAATCGAATTCATACAGCAATAAACTTAAACCAAACAATGACAAGACAATCATTAAATCGGCTACAGAAATGTATCTGATCCATCATCAATCATGCATTCAATCTCTCTATGCATCAGCACGTTCTCTGATGCCAAATTTGATGTTTTTATTAAGATAGATTGAATTACATGTTTGTTCATCCCCACAATAAATAAAATTGATGACATGAACCAGATTCTGAAATCTAATTCTGAAACAGCATTTGCCAAGCTACCATAGCACAATGGATTGGTGCAAGAATTGTGTGTTTGATGATAAATCTTTCAAATTTAATACAGATTGCCAAAAAAGAAAGATTATTGGATATAGAAGCATCGCATCTCTCATATTTCAGAGTGACGGGAAAACAAAATGTTACATAGGGGAAAGCTTCAAATTGCTCCAATCCTATCCTATTGAAAGTGTATCAAATTGTTTGTTCTAGTTATAAGAATTCTAAATATGTAAAGCTTGTAACTTGTTCCTGTACAACTTATGGTTTTGAAGTTATGGCATCAAAATGTTGAAAATAGCCAAAAATCATATATCTGTTTGGGGGAGAGTTGCTCAGTCCCATTTTGGTAAGAAATGTCCTCAATTATTCATATTGGCAAAGAGATTCAAATAACATATAACATATTGTTTCCGAGGTAGAGGCTAAAGTAGGCCACTAGCCATTCAATGCATGCTGGAGAACTTCGGACCTATTTGGAACATAATATGATAACTAAACATTTAAACTATTACTTCCAATGCCTTATCTAGATGAAAATTTTGCTTCACTTTTTACCAAAATCTGAGCAAGTTGTAACTTTTAATTTTGGACCTAGTACAATTTGAAATGAACATTTTGGGTACTTTCACATTTTGATCTTTGATCTCCAAAACCATAAGTCCTACATAAACAAAACTATGAATGCATGTTACCAGAAGAACAATTTGGTATACTTTCAACTAGTCTAGGCGAGGGGTGCAAAATACAGCAACTATTGCTCAGAAAATGATAAAAGCATGAGACTTGGCACAATTATTCTTCACCCCATACTGATCATTTTCAGGGGTGGAGCCAAATATACAACACTTTCCTTAGCAACGGTTGCTAGGTAACAAAATTACCCTAGCAACAAGCATTTTAAGGAGCTTCCACCTAGCTGGGTTCCACCACATCCTTTGTTACTACCCCAGAACTAAACCAAATCAACTTTATTCTCTAGATGACCCCCAATACAATCTGGATCCCCCCCCAAAAAAAATGGCCCATTTAAAATGGCGACTTAGATGGCCGCCAAATATAATATTTCCTTTTAAATAAAATTATAAGCAACATATAAATGGTATAACAATCCATTTTTGTATGGAATGAATATTCCTGATCACAAGTAATACATATGTGGCCAATTCGTGTCATTCATATGTGTTTCAAATTCAAAATGGCGTCCAAAATTGCAACCAAAATAGGGTATTCAATTAAATACACTACAGCAATACATGCATGTTCAAATAATACATTATTAACGAAATGTTTCAATCATATGACAAAAGATATAAACATCAACCAAAAGATTTACATCAAAAATAAATAAAGATTGGACATTTTAGCATGGCATTGATGATAGGATGTCTGGTTCTGCTATCAGACTAGCATGGTTTGATGACAAACCTGTAGGCTTTATTTCATTGTAAGCTATCGGCAAGTCCTTCACTTTTTCTTGTCCTTTCAAAGGTGCTATAGAATGGGTGAAAGCACATAACCATGGTCGGTATCATCACCGGAGTTGCTCTCCTCAGTTGTAACATCTAGAATGTAGTGGATGTAGCTGTGCTTGGATTGTGGTCAATATTGTCTGCCGCTGCACTGATAAATTGACCTTCCTGGGAGGACAGACTTGTAATAATACTCGCATGCATTATTTCATAATAAAGTAATGGTACGATCATATGAGGTTGACACACCAAGAGCAAAAAGACTATCAACCAACTGTCGTTCCATTATTAAGGCAAGGACCGTAAGTCCCAAGTAGTCTTTGGGGTACTTGGACGTACTTTCCCATACCCCGGTGCCTTTTACTGCAGTTGAATACAAGTAGCTGAGCAATGGTGAGCACTGGTTGGCTAAGGCATGTGCTGCTGGCTTGATCTTTAATATTTGACCCATTAATGATCATGCCGACTAGTGACAAAACCGACTGCAGCATCAGCGGCAAGGATTCCACTTGACTGCTCTGGTCAAGCAGTCAAGCCCTGAGAATGACACGTGTCTGTGTAAATAGTCATATCGGATCCTATCAGCAATTTAGGTCATCACGACACTCTGCTCATCTCGATCAGACTATACCTGTTGAAGGGACAGTGCCTATGTCATCTCATATGCCATGAACCACATCTCTCTTTTCAATCATTTTCGTTTCAGTTGGGTAGTTATTTGACATTTACCCAAACAAACAGGTACAGCAAGAAACAATAACACAAGACTCAAAACCAGTAATTAATACAATAAACGAGTTACAATCTAAGTTCGACTACGTTTTACAAATACGTAGTTAACCTAAGTAATGTGTAGAGTATGGTCAACACCATCAATTTGAAGAAAACTCATTATTTTTAGGAACATATCATCACAAGTATTGGTCTTAAGACATATTGTCTTGAGTAACACAAGAAGATAATCAGCTTCTCGTATACAGCTTGGTAAGATCAGCAATCCTGGGAAAGCCTTTATGTCTTCATCTTGTTCTGGTCTCCTCAATGTATGATATCAGCTCAGGCACTTATAATGCAATGTTTGTCATGTTTGTTCAATGTTTGTCGCCTTTATTGGACCATTTCACGTGTTCTGTTGTACAGGTTGATGAGGCATCTTGTGTAATATTTTGTTTCAATAGCCATAAGGGTCTCCTGCACTAATTTCGTACAAAGCTCCTGATCCTGAGTCATGTGATTCATGTGCAATTTCGCACGCGGAAATTCTACTTGAAAATCTGGAGACTTCTGGAGTTAATTCTCGTTGGTTTGGAACAAAAAAGCAAAATGCATTTTGCTGTCTAGAGGTATGGAGGTATGTGCTTTCGATACTGCCCGGGGAAAGTTATGGAGTGGGCAATGAGAAGAGGGTTATACAAGAGGCAATGGTTAGAGCGGGATGCGTTTGTATGAAGGAGTCAAGGACAAAAGTTAGAGTGGGATCTGAGGCAGTTTAGGAACGATGCGTAGCAGGAAGGTTCTATTCTGTAGCCCACTGATATTTGCAAGAGTGGAAGAGACAGTTTGATGAGCGAGATGACTGTATGCTGATGATTTGTTTTGACAAGTGTGGACAATTAGGACTGAAGGAAATGTTAAGAGGACAGGAGATTTCCAGAGAGAAGCGCCCTCATTTTTAACCCAGGTTTTTGCATATTGAATGCTACCAATGCATTAGATCCTCTGAAGTGAATAAGCCGAATACGCCGTCTTTATGTAATGAGATGATGATTTAGTAATTTCTATCGGGCACGACAGAAAATACAAAGCAGTGGACGGATTATTCAAAGCATGACGATATGTACCAGGTCAGTTCAAAACAAGGTTTGCGATTTTCTTCGTGCTTGTTGTCCCAATAAACCTCCAAACGTATCGATAGGTGGGCTATAAAAACCGATCAAGTGCAATTTGAGAGGAAATTTGTGAAATAGAAGAAGGCCTTTTGAGAGTAAGGGTCTGAAGGTTTGAATCTTGGGAGACACAAAGTGATGGTGAGTGGGTGGAAGGGGGGTGTGTCAGTGAGTAAGTAGACCTATGCAGTAAGAGGGTAAAAGCAAATTCAGTGTGCTGTGGGAAATAAAATTTATAGGAGATTACAAAGATGAAGAGGGTGACCCCAAGCTTGGCTAGAAAGTTTGTGTGCAGAAGATGTGAAAAAGAGCTGGAGGGATGGTGAACAGGTGGAAAAGTGGTGATGAGGTGGAACAGGTGGAAAAGTTGTGATGAGGTAGGAACCGGTGAAGGAGTTCTTATACCTGGGGGATATGGTTTAAATGCAGGGGTTTTGAATCAATCCCCTAATGCATTGCAATGTGCACATTCATTTACTGCTCACTAAACACCTGTCGTAATTAGGGTAAAAAGTGTTCCAAAGTTGTGGTGTGAAGTTGATGGATAGGAAGAAGAATGAAGACGCGATGCAGATGTTGGGGTTGGAAGAAGCGGTGGACCGGGTGGTGAAGGCGAATAGTGCACATTGGTATGGGCATGTGCTGGGAGGATGGTGAGCATGTTTTAAGAAGAGCCTTGAGTTCGTGGTGGTTAGGTTCGAGGAGGAGGGGACGACCAAAGAGACATGGAAGAAGCAAGTAGGGAAGGAGAGTAGGAGGGTTGAGATGAGGATGGAGGATGCGCTTAATCGGGCAAAGTGCAGGAGGGGTAAGAGAGAATTGTCGTGAGTGTGAGGAAATATGGCTACCCTCATTCGCAGCTAGGGACAAAACTAGATCTAAAACTTGGGGATTAAATTTAAAAAAAAAAAAAACAAAATGTTTCTTTTGTGTTTACGCTGTCAAAGGACACATTTAGAACAGTCCCCTGGATAGCTATGGAAACGGCTGCCATTTTGAAGCATGCAGGCGTAGGTTAGTTCATGCTGGGGAGGTTATTTGTGAAGTAGCGGGCTATAGGGGTAGATGGCTAGCTGATATTATCACATATTCCACGCAAGTAGAACAATGCAAACCTTCCATTAATAAAACAAAGTCGTGGATATGAGGATATATTATTAAATAGTCCATAGGAGATTCATTCACTTACTATTATATGCTAAAACAAATAGGGAAAGCAAGAGGAATGATCAGAAGATGGACACAAACAATGGAAACTCTGTTTAGCAGCTTATAAGGTGCAGGGTGAAATAGATCAGAGAATGTTTTGATAATAACGTATGATGTTAGTTCTGATAGAAATCGTGGTAAACGGGCAATTTTCTACTGGTTGGTATTGAAATATGTTGCCTAGCAAACTGCACTTTGGTCTTGTGTTGTTAGCAAGTGCTTCAAAATAATATTGATATGAAAATTGAATTTGTAGATTACTAAAATACATTCTAGTCATTGAATATCATTGGTCCATAGCATCCGATGTACCGTTTGCTAAGAAAATGCGTTGCTAGCAACAATTGCGATACTATAGAGAGTAATTTTGGCTCCACCCCTGAAAAGGTTTAGAATGTTGTTTTGATCATTTTGTGCAAAGTGTCATGCTTTATGCATTTCATCTGACAATTATTTTCACCCCCGCCTGAGACTAAACAAGATGGAGTTGTTTTTCAAACTTGTCATATCCCTCACTGTGAAAACACAAGAAATGCTCCATTAGCTAAAATACTTCTGCTGGATCTGCCTTAACTCTGTGCCAAGTTTCTTAGATTTTGCATCAATGCAAAAGTTGCAACAATTTGTCACAAATCTACTCTGCTAGATATATTTAATATGCACATTTAGAAAATCTCACTCTTTTTCTGCATAAGCTTAGGGTTGTTAGATTTTATTATAGATTAATCAAGGTGAAAATTTGCCACTTTTTATGTTTATCTTTTATATTACCGGTCATCCTTTCTACCTTTTATCATTTCCCATTTTTGTCCAATATCACCATTTAGCACAATTGAATCTTTTGGACTGGCATTTTGGTCTATGTCTTGTGACAAACTCATATCATTATGACAGTCCAACGGGGATACTGCTCTAAAGATAGGAGTATGAAAGCGATTTTATGTTCCGTAATCTGCCCGCGTTATGATTTTTGCTTCGCATTTGAGATGCTGAAATCTCTAAAAAGTTCATTTTTATTTTGTATGTTAAAGAAACAATCTCAAGGTTTCTTCTTGTGATCCACATCTGTGAATGGAATTTAGTAGATTTTAGTTTAACCCAAAGAACAGTTGCAAAACCATTTTTAAAGGTATGGTGGCAATTTGACACAATATTTTAGCTATTATAGCACGCTGAATTGGTTGGTGAAATTGCTGTTTATTCAAAATATGCATAATAAATTAATGAAAAAAAAAAAAACATGAAAGAGTTGCCTCATGATGGATTGCAAAAATTGTACGGGAAACCTAACATTGACTTTATTGGCCTAACAATTCACTGATGGCATTTTGATGACTCTAATGTGGAGTAATGACAATTCCTATCAGAGTAACATGAAAGGGCATTTTTTAAATTCATCATGACATAACCAATTCCCATGAGAAAGCAAAAATTCATACTGAAACTGTTTAGTGGTTGCCTTTTGTCAATGCAAGCAAATGCATGGTAATTTGTGCATGATAATAGTCATACATTACTACAAGCCATTGCATTCATCATTTCTTGAGGGTACATGTTTTCATTTTGATCATGTGCAATTTTCTCATTTTCATTTGATGGAAAAATATTTCAACAGGGACAATCTACAAACATTAACAACACTGCATATTTTGATGCAAAAATCAGTCAAGCTTGCAGCCTTACATTAAAAACTATTCAGGAATCCCACATACTGAAGGTCACATTCCAGATGGCTTGTCTGCAAGCTGGAATGGCAAGCACCCACAGTAGTCACTTGCAAATATTTTTAAATTGGACTTTTAAATTTACCTATGCTCACAGGCCAACTGCCCGTGTGTATTTAATGCCCCATTATGATGCCTTCGTATAGGAATGCGACAAGCACCTTTTATAAGCTGCTTTAATACCAAAATTTCAACAAATACTTTGATGTAATGTCCCCACATCCATGTAGTTTCATTAGTTAGAGCACTAATACATGTAATGCAGGTTGTGCTTCAGATCTGGCACTGTTTTGTTGTTGTTGTTCACTTTCACCAGCCACTCAAATACTTTCCAAAATAATTGTTCAATATTAGTTAATAGGGCGGTCCCCGGGTTTCGCGTCACCTGAGTTTCGCGATCAAGGCTTGAATTACTGGTACAGCAAATTGCATCCCACAGAAGTTTCATGTGTATACACCAATGTTTACCAATTTGACCTTCTTGACCTTGAATGACCCCTGATGACATTTGATCCACTAACAATACAAACTCGGTCTCGGGCTCGGTCAAGGGGCACATACCCACCAAGTTTCAGGAACGTGCGGACCTCGGCTCCGAGAAAATAGACACAGACAGAAAGACAGAGACCGGATCATTTTTCATTTCCTTTCTAACATGCACACTTATGTTATACCGTATATCCTCTAATAAACGCATCGGGGGCGGTGATTTCTAAAAAGGGGGGCCTTTATTCGGGGTGAATTTTCAGATGAAATATTTACCTTTTAATTTTTGAGTGTTTTCAGCCGACCCATTAACGTCTTTGTGGTAGAATGAAGGGTAAGTTTGCAAGGTTACTTCTAGTCCTCCAGCTGGCTTGGAGTATCGATGTTGCCCGTCAGGGTTCCCGTTAAGCTCTGAAAATCGCGTATCCAAATGGATGCACAAGTTTTCACTCTAGTAAAAAAAATTGCGTCCGGCCTCAATTTCTTGCGTTCGGATCATCTTTCATGGAAGAAGTCAATCTGCAGGGCCGGAAATTCGCCGCGAACCCAATTCACCTAAGTTCGCACCGAACATTTGCGAGAACCAAAAAACAGTTCCACCCGTATTTTCCAGTGCTAAAAACAAAAGTTGTATTTTACTTAACCTACTCCAACTAAACACAAGTTCTAGTGCCTTACACTCACTTTACTGTACTTGCAAATGTTTGGACAATGCGTCTTCGGTCAATTTCAATTACAAATCGATACAAAGCTTTTATAAATCGGCCGCATCATTTTCCCAGAGGGGAATCCCAGGGACGGGGTTCCCATGTTGACTCGGCAGGGATTTCCAGCCATGTGCGTTTAAGTTGTTTTTTTTTCTTAATATTTTTCTCCCAATTTAAGTCCTTGATCTGAATTTATTATGAAGATTATTTCTATATATATTTAAGGTTATTTTAATTTTTTACTTGACGTTGGTTTGCCACTTGGTGTTATTTTAATTAGTTTTATCGTAATGATCTTGACAGAGGTTGAAATGAAACTTGCCAATCATCCAAATGTTTTTTGATGTTTGCCGCTCTGTTGACATTAATCGATCTCTTAGGAGGAAGCCCGCACCGCAACCATGGCAACGGGGTCTCTCTGGGGTTTCCAGAATTTATTGCAATCATAAAAGGTTGCATTGGTCCAGGAGGTCACTCATTGACATTGATCAGGTATTGTTAAACGTAGGGGAGAACAATCACATTGCTTTTTTTTTACTTGCAAGTAAAATACTGAGCCGATAGAAGTGAAAAGTCATGTATTAAATGTGAATTTACTGTGAAATTCTGCGCGTCCAGGCTTGTTGAGGAGTCAGAATGAGCCTGGGTGAATTTTCTTGTGTTGTGTTATAAGTAAGAATACGATGTTCACGTAGTATGTATCCATACATGTACTTTTTTGGGGGGGGGGATTTATTTGGAGGGTTCTTTTCATCACAAAAACAGTGGGGGCGTTTATTAGAGGGGGCGTTTATTAGAGGATATACGGTATTTTCTTGCTATCAAATGGACATTCTTGTCAATTCTTTAAAATCATAAAGAACACTGGACAAATGTACAAATACATCCTTTAGTTCAAAAGAGTTTAATAACATAAATAAAACTAATATCATCAAGTATGATTATAGACTATTTTTAAAAATTTGTAAACTTACGGTAATTTACTGGCAGTTCAAGGATGCATCCACACTGACAGTAAATTATCATATATTAAACAGTGTAAAATTATATTTAATAATTTTTGGCTGTTATTCTGCCATCACTTATTGCAAAGTATAGGTGTGCCTTTATCCAGTGCATATTTTAAAGTGAAAATAGTTTATAATAATGTCAAATTTCATGTCAAAATCAAGAAAAATTGCTATGAAATTATGTTATTTTACCAACTGCAATATAAGTGTTTTCTAACACAGTGTATGAAGATAAATTGAGTTCATAAACTTCAAATTCAAAAGATTTAATAATGCAAATGGTAACCATACATCTTCAGTTTATCAGTGAAATCATGATGCCTGATATACCCATTAATCAAACACATTAACTTGTCATTACATGAGACTGAGGATATAATTTGTGGGACGGTACTGACAGTGTAGAGAAACTGTCATACCTGAGGATCGAGATGAGGACATAATTGTGGGCGGTACTGATAGGTAGAGAAGTGAAGCCAGCAGAGCCACTTATCAGCACATACACTTCTCGTGCTGCGTCCTTTGTTGTTATCTATTGTTTTCCAGTGCGTTGTCTACTACGAATCGCGGAGGCTACTGGGTGTTTATTGTTAATAACAGCTCTAGAGTGTTATTTTTAATAACATGCACACTCGGAGCTGGGGTCACAACTGAGCGCGGGTCACGGAGATAGTTCTAGAAATTACAAGTACTGACAATTAGATACAGCGGCGCGATCTGTATAATACTGATGGCCAACTTAAGATACAAATTCTATGGCGTCAAAAACTATGAACGTATGGTGAAATATAGAGCGGTATGCTACTGTAAATGAACTAAAAATGATGCTCTTTACATAAACATTTTCCCATTTAAATAGACATGACACAATTATTATTTTCTACAACAGCAAACTATTATGATATAATTTCGATATTCAGATTTGATTTCATACTGTCATTTCAAATTTTGTATGCAGAAGGGCAATTCCTTAAGGGTAATTGTAAGAAGACAAAAATGAAAAACAAACAACAAAAATCTACCCATAAACATTGTAAGTGATTCTGCCAAACACTGGTGATATATAAGGTTCTACCCCCCCCAAAAAAAAACTAAGTCAGTAAAACCCTCTTGAGATCAAAAATTTGCCGAAGCTCCCCATCCTACGCCGTTATTTCCATTTTTTAAATCAAATGCTGTTTCCACAATTGTCGACATCACCCAATACACATAAAAGATATTACAAAATATGACTACAACAACGATGGGTCATCAGTTCAAGATAGTCTATTCATAGTCTTCTTCCGTATAGGCTTGTTATTTCTTTCATTCAAATCCTACTCCAAGGACAAACCAAAACAATAGTAATTCTGTGCTTTGTATTTAGTAAAGCAATGATCAATCCGTTAGCTTTAACGCTCTAGTTACTGGAAGGTTAATGGCCAGAGCATCAATAAACCATTTGGTTTGGTTAACCGTCACTAGATGATGACAAGGACAAAAGTGTTTTTAAATATGTTAAATTTAAATGGCGACAAATTATTTCGTTATCAATCCCCATTTTTAGCATGTGTTAACAAAAAAATTGTTTTAAAATGTTATTTATATACATACTTAAGTGGTATAGTAATAATCAATTCGCTATGATGGCGATTCGTGAAAATAACGGCTTTCGCGCTTGATAACTGGGTTAACTTTCTCTCACTGCCTAAAGGCCGCTCGAGATAAGTTAACCAAGTCATCACTCGCTCAAGCTTGTTGTTTAACTAACGCCATCTAGCTCATTGATTATTATTTGCATAATATATTCATATAAAAATGGCACTTCTAACCCTATCAGTCTTTTGGTTTCTAGCCTCCTTATCTCCCGAGAGGAAGAGTAGGGGTACCGGGACAGAAGCCGAAGAAGATTGGACATCCGTAGCGGGATTTGAACCCGGGCCGCCGGCGCACCATTCCATTAGCAGGCTGGCAAGCCATGAGGGAGTCGCTGGCCCAGCCAGCATTTCGTGCCCATCTGATGTTGGTAACGATACATCATCGCATCTTTTTGGGACTTAGTGCATTTCTAACCGCAGCTCATTGAGTTTTAGTGAGTTTTGGTCATGAATAGGGTACCTTTACCTGGAAAAAAGGAAGGGTACCCCTATCTCTAACAGTCTTTTTGGTTTCTAGCCTATCTCCCACGAGGCAATTTCTAGCCTCAGCTCATTGAGTTTTTTTAGTGAGTTTTTTGGTTGTTTGTATAGGGTAAAGTATTTTTTTGTATTAGAATATCATGTCAAAAAAATTCAGACACTTTCGTATTACTTACTTCATATAAAGTAAGTTTTATCAAGTTTCACAAGATGCAATACTGTTAAGCAAAAAAAAAGTCTCAGTTTCCTGAAGTTGAAACCCATAAAAGTTGCTATGTATTTTTTTTAATTTTTGTCAAAAAAGCTACATTTTTTTGTTAACTTTCATTTTTGGCATCTTTTATTGAATGCTTCATGGCTAATTTTTTCTTGACCAGCTAATTACAAAAAATTCTTGAAAACCTTAAAAAACAAATGTGGTAAAAGTGATTTTTATATCTATGTGAGGGAACATTGCTGAGACAACTTTTTCCCTTAACCTAGTTCTCCGAGTTTTAATTGGTGCTCAGAGTTCATTTTTTTCTCCAAAAAATGTCAAAATTAATGCATTTTCAAAACCACATTTTTGGAATGGAAAAAAGGTTCAAAAGAGTCTTAGGTCAGTGTTTTTTTGAGATGGTTCCCTACGCATTTTTTCTTCTTTGACAGATTATGTCATATAACAACTACATGTATCAATAGTTTGCTACATGCACTATGTACTGGTCAGAGTGTGGCTAGAGTAGCATTCAACTTGTCTTGAGCAAGGCAATCAAAACAAGGACTCATTTTAAACTTTCAGTGTAGAAAAAACCTTGCAAAAACAAAGCAAACAAGCCAAAAATTAAAAACAAATGTGAGAAGTCACATTGTAGAAAGTCGTCCATATTTTTACTAGTTGAACTTTTTAAACAAAAAATTCTCATAATTAAAAAAAAAATTTGAGGGATTACGATTCTCCTTCCAACTAAATGAAACAAAACATACAAACATCTGTGAGAGTGGAATAAGTAGAGAGATGGTAAAATAATATTTTCAGCCTGAGTACACCACTTGCCTAAAAGTAATGTTGTTGTTTAGCTTCATATAGAAATTGCCATATGACCTTTTCCTTGATGAAATTTTTATGCTGAATTGAACCATTCCATGATATTTGGTGAATTACAGATTGAAAGCAGCTTGGATTATAAATTGCAAAAAACTGCATACCAAATATTAAACAGTTAAACACTTTAAAACTTGCCTCTAAATTACCGGCGATGTGACGTCAATGCCTTCAGGTGAAGCAAACAAATCACTTACAGAGACGTAATAAATTGATGAACATAAATCACCAGGATGTGGCAAGAAAGGACGCATCAAAGCCATTAAGCTACAATATTATGTCTGTCTTGGAGCCTATGAAAGTGTTTTTGTACACAAGTGATAATATGAAGTTTTTCTTCATTAGTCATTTAAAGACACTATCAGTGATCCAACGGAAAGAGTCAAAATATTTTAAATTTGCAGGAAAGACTGAATGTGAAGGACAAGTCTGTAGAATTCTCGTAGGTTATTTTTTAGCACACTGTAAATTCTGTGGCCTCTGGTAGTCACAGAACACACTTTAGAATCACTTTGATATAAGGTATGTTTGTACTTTTTTTGGTATCAATGGACTCGTGAGGGTCATAGCTATCCATTGGTACCACACATATGATAGTTCATCAATCAGTTTCCGAGATACTAGGGGGGAGTGGCAGAATCCCCCCGGCAGTGAGATGGGTCCAAAAAGCCCGTCTCTTTAAGGGTTAAGGTATTTAGCACACTGTAAATTCGGTGGCCTCTGGTAGTCACAGAACACACTTTAGAATTTTATGGTAATTTGTGGTATTAGAGAGTGCCAAGATGAAAGAGGGAGTATTTTATTGTATATGTTAAGTGCTCATACAAGATACCCACCTTTAAATAGAAAGCAGGCTAACTCGATGGCCAACCTCATCCCCCCCCCCCTTTTTTTTTTTTTTTTTTTTACTTTACTCCATAAAAATGGAAATTACGGTAATCTCAAGAAAGTTCATATTTTTCTCATTACCACAGTGAAATTTTAGACCCAAAAAATGTTTCCTTTTAATTTTATGAACAAAAACATCTCTAAATGTGGTGTACAACATTTATTAACACAGACTGTCCTATGGACCAACTTAAAGCAATATTGGCACATTTTTTGAAAAGCGCCCCAATTTTCAAAATTTGATATTTTTGCACAGTTACGTTGGTAATAATATAGGAAACTATACCTGTGAACGAGAATGCTAAAAAATGCGTATATATCACAAAATAAGCGATTTTGTAATTAGAATTGGGATCCCAGATTGGACTTAACGGCAGAGCTGGAAATGCTACGTTTATGTCCGTCCATGATGAAATTTTTTTTTTTTTTTTTTTTTACTTTACTCCATAAAAATGGAAATTACGGTAATCTCAAGAAAGTTCATATTTTTCTCATTACCACAGTGAAATTTTAGACCCAAAAAATGTTTCCTTTTAATTTTATGAACAAAAACATCTCTAAATGTGGTGTACAACATTTATTAACACAGACTGTCCTATGGACCAACTTAATACACATTTTTTATTCTACACCTGGCACAAAAAGTATTTCGGCATGTTTTTTCGATCAGTATTGTGTCAAAGTCAGACCATTTTGAACATTTTGTTGCCTAAGTCTTGCTCTTTCATTTAACACCTCCCTTGTAAAAAAGCGTCCAGAAATGGCCGAGATAGAACGCCCGAAAGACGCAAACCCCCCAAACCAAAAGGTTGCAGTTTTTGGATTTTTTCAATGGTCATGGCAGTGTATTTGCACTGAACATGTTACCACCATCAATATTGGCAAGTAGGCTTTCTCGCTCTGTCAGTCGGAAATCTTCTTGTGTCCAATCATACACACATATTATTGGTTGTACCCACACAGTGACCATTGAAAAATTCAAAACTGCAACTTTGGTTTTGGGGGTTTGCGTCTTTCAGGCATTCTAATCTCATCCATTCTGTTATGCTTTTTACAAACAGGTCTTAAATGAAAGGCAAGACCTAGGCAACAAAATGTATATTTCGAAAACTTTCAATGGTCTGACTTAGGCACAATACCGATCGAAAACATTCGGAGATACTTTTTGTGCCAGGTGTTGTTATTCAAACTGCTGGACTGATTTAACTCAAAATTTGTAATCAGACAATTCAATTGTGGTGATATGTTGTCTTCCATTTGAGGAAACATCATATGAAAAATTTGAATCGTGATCACAACCACTCACCTTAACCCTAACTGCCTTTTTTGGTTTCTAGCCTAATCTCAGAGAGGAAGGAAAGGGGTAAGGGAGAGAAAACTAAAGAAACCTGAAGGGTCCCCTGGGATTCGAACCCGGGCCTCCGGCCACCATTCCACATGACCAGGCATGGCAAGCCACAAGGGAGTCTCGCTGTAAGTGGCCCTGTCAGCGATTTCGTGCCCAATATGAGTGTTGGTGCGATGACGTCATCGCTCTTTTTGGACTTGGTGCATTTCCCCACTCAGCTCCTTGAGTTATATTGGTGTTGAGTGGTTTAAGGGCTAGGGGACCTCTTACCTGGAAGAAAGCAAGTGTACCCGAATGAAATGCTGATGATTGAATGAAAGTACATGCATACTGAAAAGCCTTTTGGAGATACTACCATTATGAGTTTCCAATTCCTCATGGCGTAATGTAATGGAAATCTCATTTTTGATGCAGTCAAGTTTTTGGATTGAATAGTCTAGTTTACACCACTCACCTGGCTGCGTAAGGAGCAAAATCTTGGGGGGACTTCTTTCGTGCCTGGCTCTGAAAATGTCTTTAAAATGTCTGAAAATGCACTAGTATATTAAAAAGTGATGAATTTCATGATTTGACATGGTACAGCTGGTATGTTTTCTCAACTAAGTGGCATTTGGACAGTGAAATTGAGACATTTTACTCCGCGCTCATCAATTTCACATCATGTGCAAATTACTAGCTTTGGCGACCTATAGAGAAGCTTTGGTTCCCGGTCTGACACTCGTCAAAAGTGGTGATTCGTACTAAAATTTCTCTGGGTCTCATATGTTCACAATTTGGTTCTTTGGTGATTTCATCTTGTAATTTGGGGTGATGTGTTGTTTTTCCTCTTTGAGAGTTTTAAAATGTGAAAGAAAAAATGCTCAAAGTTGTCCATTTTTTCCCTAGGCAACTGTGTATAAGTGAGTTAGTGGTGTGTAACCCTAAGGATTTGATTTGATAGCTATTTTGCTGTTACGTCATTTGAATCCAATGATCCTACATGAAATTTTTAAAATTCGTACATATAAAGATCTCACTTCATATCTAAATTAGAACTTCACCCATGTTAAAAAGTTTGCAGTTTTAGTTTCAGTATATTCCCGGATTGAACAGAATGATCTGATTGAAGTGAAAAGGTGGGAAGGTTGTCAAAAACTGAAGAGAGATCAAAAACTGCTTTCATCCTGAACAGAGAGCTTCTCTTAGTAGATCCCAAGTCATTGGTAATGGCTCGTGGTAGTGCCAGGATTTATTCAACTGGTGTGTGATCCGGGACGCGTGTATCTATTATACGAACGCTCCTAACATGTCCCGCGTTTTTTGAAACTGGGTCGGATTGGAAACAGTCATGGTTTTTCACCCTACTCTTATTCACACTGACTGCGAAGTACATGTCACAGTTGTGACTCTCTGTACACGGAACCGACGGCTTAACGCCCCTCCGAGGACGGGATGCTTCATGATCCAGTTGCCCAATTCCCACGTGAACTAATGGAGGAGAGCGGTAATCTGTATATGTATCATGAAGCACCCCTCCGAAGGACGGGATGCTTTCATGATCATTTGCCCAATTCCAAGTGAACTTGGATAGAGCGTCATTTTCGGTATTTACTCAATAGCTGGTATACAGATCAAATCCCGAATTTATAGTACCCGAATAAGTCCCGACAAGTGCCACGACCCCCAACGGGCATTCGACGAGGGAATTTTTTTGTTGGTAAAATTTGCGCCACAGGAAAGCAACCCTACCGCTAGGCCACGCTTCTCCCACACAAGAGTGTAGATAAACATGGTCTGTGCAATCTTCTTAATTTCTCAGATCTACACCGTGCTTCCGCACAGTAGGAATAAAGTAGCAAATTCAACTCACAAATTTAATAAAGTCAATATATTTTAACACTCATCAGCATTAATCAAAATTACTTAGATTTGGATCTTGTTACCATTTTCGAAGGGTTCTTAATAAAAAGTATAGTAATTACTTCTTAAAGGGCCTGTTCCAGCCATCTTTGGGATGCCCTGACTTACCTGGAGATAAGTATCAATTTTTTATATCAGGTGAGGCAAAAGTTGTATTTTTCTTTCCTCATTGTAGTCCTTCACATTTTTGTCAGCCTTCAATCTATTTCTTTCCAAAGATAATGACAAAAACAAGACGAGTCTTAAAAAGGACAATCTTTCTGGCATTTTTAGTGCAACAATTTGTGAATGACAACAAATTGTGTTTTGTATCACTATATTGTTGAATACTATGCAAGCATCAATCATAATGATCAACCTTTAGTGTGAAACAAAAAGACTGCGTTTCATGTTACTTTTTCTGATACAGTCTTGGTAATTATTTTGAGTAAAAAACACATTGCTGGAACCCCAAGCTTCAGTTTACCATACCTCCCTTTTTACAGGGAACTTCTTATCTAGTGCAAAGGCCTAAATCACTATTGTTAGTAATACCTGTCATACTTTCTGTATCAAGTTCGTGCCTGTTTATTTACCACACATGAATATTATTCTGCTTAATGAAATAGTTCCATGATATCATTGTTAAAATATACATACAAACAATGTATTCTGTACCACATGTATATTATAACATGGAAGTATTCTTTTGGATATAAATTGGCTATAGAATTCATTCTACAGTTTATTTGTCACGCAAAGATTTTGCAATCTGACCCAACCAATCAGGAAAAACTGTTACTAGCTACCTTTAGGTTAGGACTATCTCCGTTAGTGCAAGCAGGGAATGTCACTATCACTAGAGGTGCAAGTTGGTATGTATATCACTGACCATGGCCCTGGCACTGGAAAGAGATACTCCTTGAAGTCAACAAGGCGATCAGTAACAGCTGAGAAGTGTAACAAACATGGATGGGCTGTATACACCCAATAAGATGAGTACCACTGCATGAGGGTTTGGTCAATTCAGGATAAATCTTCTGCCTGGCCAAGAAAAAGCTGTTTTAATGGTACCCATCAATAGCAGCACGAAGTGAATGCCATTGTAAAGTAATATGCAGATTTCACTTCTAACCATCAAACTACAAGTTTGTTTCCCACAAACTTGGGTGGCGAAGTATGTTTCATTTCAAAGTGCCAGGCTCTCACATCAAGTAGATAACATGACGACATTAAAAAATCCCGAACATAAACACCTTTAAGCAGGATATATTACATGTACTTTAATGTTGTGGGCCAAGTGTCCTGTTCATAATGGTTTCCTCTATAAGGGATGGCTCTTAAAACATAGCAAAATGGCATGTTGCATCTCGAATACGTTCACCTTACTTTTTTGAATATGGTTTATAACACAGCAATGATCTGTCTCATCAGGCACAATGGCAATTATCAAATTACCATTTACTGGTAAAATCGATAAGCTTTTTGGTTTTGTTTCTTTCTCCCTTTATTGCTCACTGTTTTGACTGCAAGAGCTTTTATGGAAAGTCCCATCTGGTTCCAGAATACAGGGCACCATATGCGTAAATCCCCGGGGGGATGGGGGGGATATACCCCCCCAATATTTTGATTAGGGGGGATGGTCAATAACGATCATCCCCCCCAATGTTGAGAGCCTGTTCATGGTGTTTTTCACCTAAATAAACCTCATATTTTACCATAATAGTTTAAAAATGGCAAATTTTTCCCCTCCGGCGCTTCGCGCGCATTTTTCTAACTTAACAGTTACATTTAATGATTTTATTTAGCTTTAATGGCGAAAATTTTTATAGCGCGCTTCGTTCGCGCGCACACATGTCTAGTAATGGTTATCTTTTCAGCTAACGCCTGTTTCATTCATAAATTTTCAATCAACCAACTTTTAATTTTTAAAATTTCCAAAAAGAAATTTACGTCACTACAGGCCCCTAAGTTTTTGGATAAAAATAAAAAAGGATACCAGGGAGGAATAGAAGTGGATCCTAAACTTATAGGAAGTTCTATCTGTGAATGTAATGGAACATTTTTTGTGCAGTAAATTTTGTTGGACTATTCAGTACCCCATATTAGGCATTTTTCAGTTGTGTGATGGCTGTTAAACAAATAAATTTACACAGATTCAAAAGCCATGTACCCCCAAATTTTGTTACAGTACTCCTGGTAATTTTAACTGTGAGGTGCATGTACCAATTTATGTTTATCATATTTTCTACTTGATACAAGAGCCTGGCACTTGCATGCACTAACCACCAAGTATTGTGGGAAACAAACTTGTGATTTTGAAACTAGAAGTGACAATTGTATATTGCAATGCATATGCATGCCCAAGAAATTTATTGAGGGGGGATGGACTAAAGATTTTCGAACCATGAGAGCGAAGCGAGCGGAGCGACTAACGGGTGGGGTCCAGGGGCCCGGCTTAGGGCCACTGGGGGGTCTATGGGCAACGCCCCGGCGGGGGTGCAGGGGGCAGAGCCCCCGGAAGCTCCTGAGGTTTTAGAGTTTTCAAGACCTGAAAACGCCTTTCCTTGCATACTTCTTCCGACACTTTTTGATCCGCATTTGCATGAAAAAATCAAATCCTCCCACTTTCTTCCTTCCTCTTTTTTCTTGAGAACTTTGAGGGGGGCTTTAGCCCCCAAAGCCCCCCCCCCCCTCATAAATTAAGAGGTGAAATACCTGTGTTCTAGCTGTATCTAAAAAAGTAGACTTTGTCTCATTTTTTAAAACTAATATCCCCTAATGGGATTCCCTGTAGGATGTAATACTATTCCAAACTTCTAGCACTCTTTTTATTGCATTAATTCCAAAAGCCGGTAGTGCAGTGGTTCCTTCCTTGCTTTGCATCATTAAGATCCCAGGTTCAATCCCTGAGTCAGGCCAGAGGTTATGTTTTATTGGTTTCTAGTCAAATCTTGCCCTTGCAGGTTTTCTCCGAGTAGTCTGGTTTCCTGCTGCTTGACCTATTCGCCGATGTAAGACTGTTTCCAGGTCAAATGGCATATGCTAACTTTGGTAGGAGCCACTGGTCACATTGATCACAACACAAAACCTATTATATCATAATTTGGAACAGATGCATGAGCTAAGGCTTGAACCAGTAACCAATGACTACTAACGTGCACTACATCAGCGAATATTACATCAACTCATCTCATGCCCCTACCAAAAGATTATTGTCACCAAGTTTGCTTCATAGGAAATGGCTTTTCATATGAGATCACTTAACAACTTATTGAACCAAAATCATTTTACATTATCATTTGACATCATTTAACCCCTCGAATACCCTTTTAGTTGAAACACACCTGTTTGAAAGTCTCATTTTTTATGACAAAACAAGAATAAAACAAAAAAATATCAATGTCGACACACTTTAGAGTATTTATTCTACTAACTACATCCTATGTAAATTTGATGATATTTCATTGTGGGCAAATATGATTTTTCATAAAAATCTAGTTTTACACGTCTTTCTATGGGAAAACGGCATGTAGAGGGTGCTATAAGTTGAGTATAACATACAAATTATGACCTTTGTATGCCTATATGGCAAGATTCCCGCAATGAATTTTTCTGATTTTTGCGAAGGTAATAGTCCTTGTATGTCCCTACTTATATTAGTTGTCAATATTGTGTCGCCATTGCTTAAAATTGCTCTTAAAATAAGAGACAATTTGCACAGGATCAAACAGCTGTGTGAAATGTCTCAACTCATCTCACAGCTATTTACCCAAAGAATATCACCAACTTTTCAAATTAGAGCCAATTTACCTAATGAACATGAACATAGCTCATGCATGCACACTAATAAAACATCAAAATTGCCCTTCTCAGCAATGAGTAATCAGTAACGAGCAAGAATGCACATCAAAGCCAACCAATATTTGTGACTCACTCCATCAACCATAACTAGTCACAAAACATTAAAACTGAGATTTTTACAAGATCATAAACATCAATAATTAGCTTTAAGTAAAAGATACTAAATTTACTTGTCATATTTGATTCCTTTGGTATGACAAATATGCTTTACATGATGGTCTTATGTTTATCAACCTGGCATTTAGTACAGATTGCATAGAAGTAATGGGGTTATGTCCAAGGGTCCAAAATATGCAAATAAGATTCACAAAATATCTAATTTTTCAGATACTGTCATTTTAGAAGGCCCAAACATATTCTTGATTTTGTGGAAGCTGGATGATCACATTTTCCAGACCAGTACCATTATTAACTTGAACCATTCAATCATATACACTGCCTATGTGTACCCGTTTGCTAAAATATTATGAACATTTCATCAAGTTACCAATAGCTAACAATCAACTATCCCTGATTAAATATTGATACTATCCGGTCTTGATTTTTTAAATAATAACTGTTACTTGAATAGATGGGGTTCATAAAACTTTTCATAACAATGTATCTTTATATTTGCCACACAGATGACAAGATAACCGTGTCAACACTAAGGTTTTGAGTGGTGCGCATGGAGTGGATGTATCTGTCGCCTGCATTTATTTGGCCAGACCCTGATTTATATTACAACTAGGAGGAGGAGGGGCCTAATTCATCTCAAGTGCCACGATACACAAAGCACTTCTAAGGACATACCGAGTGAAGCCGGATGCTGGACAGACGTGCGAGCATCGTTCAAGTTTGCACACTAATTGGATTACACAGGCTTCTGACATGTTACAAGCTGATCAACTTTTTAATTACTTGAAAAGTGGGTTATAATCTTATACATTGACATGCTTTGATGTACATGCTAATAGGAAACGCATTAAAAATTATCTGATAACAGCCAATCTCGCACAGATTTCATTCAGACTAGAAAATTTTCTTCGGCAGAATGCACAATTAAGGGCTTGAATACTAAAAATGTCATTTGTTTGGAAGATAATTTATCAAGAATCTGGCAACTTGAATATGAACAAACTTTTGATAGTTTTCTATATTGCATTGTGAACCTGCGGCATGCGTGGTATTTTTGATGACGTTATCAGTCAGTAAAGGTACAGTATCTTCAGTCAGGCATGACTTTTGACATGTTCTTTGTGTAATTGTGTCCATTGACTACTGTTATCAGGTGAAAACTACCGACAGAAAATTGCAGATCTTTGACCTTTGATTTCACATGCAAGATGGCAGTACCAACTCAAACTTCAGTGTGGCCTTCACAAATAACCAAGGACTTCAAACTGTACAGTAACCATGGCAACCATGATATTTCCAGTGCAATTGCTCCTACAAGTAACCCATTATATACTGCTGAAGATTCACTTGAATCAACCAAGCTTGTTTCCCAAGAGTTCTTTCCAAACGCCACAGTGAACACATCAAAGCCGGATTTTACCAACAATCTTTTGCGACCGGATTCTATACATGTATACCTAAATATAGCTTTTATGAGTTTATTCATGATTGTTGGAACTCTGGGAAACCTGATTGTGTTGAGTGTGTACACTAAGCACCGCAAACGCAAGCAGTCCACTGCTAATTATTTTCTGTGTAGTTTAGCGCTTACAGACTTCCTCGTTTGCACAGTGGTAATACCAATGCACATGCACATAGAGTCAGTGACACGGTACCGGTTAATGACAGGTCTTGAGTGCAAATCCATCTTGTTCCTATGGCATCAGACAATGCTGTGTTCATCATGGATCCTAGTTGGGATATCTATAGATCGCTACTACTGTTTGGGCAATCCACTGGACATGGCAACTCATGCCAAACGAGCCAAGAAAATGCTACTGGCTGCTTGGGTCATGTCATTTTTAACTGCTATAAAGACGCTGTTTCTTTACAAAGTCCCCGAGTGCCAGATTCGAACAGGCAACCGCCATCGAGCACGGATCATAATGGCATTCATGGATGCCTCAATAACATTATTCATCCCAATTGGCATCATTACCATAGCGTACCTACGTATTTTCTGCATCCTAGCGAAGCGGTCCCTTCACGCTCCCGGCTCTGGTGCCAACCTTGTAAATCGCACTCGGTATATCGTAGCAAAAAGACTTCTCCTGGTCATTATTGCTTTCATTTTCTGCTGGTTGCCTAGAGGAATTATAGACATCTATGTGGGTTTCGCACCAAGCATATTGAAGAAGGACCGCACGGCAATGACTGTATATGTATGCCGCTACATATTCCCATATCTGAACTCGGTAATGAACCCATTCTTGTACTCGCTTGTCAATCCTAAATTCAGGCATGAGTGTTGGATTGTTATTTGCTGTTGTTTTGCTCGCTGCATACCACCAAAATACAATTACTATGTCAAGTATAGCAAAACCAAATCAACTCATATGAATAGCACAGTGTTTTAAAAAGGATATTGAAATGGTGCTAGTTGCCATGGCAATAATTACATTTGTGTACTTTGTTATTATTCACTGTTTTATGATAAAAAATATTTGTGTTGTAAGTGCAATATCCTGAGCTCCTTGCAATAGAATGTAGTCTCAAAATGCATCCTAGAAGGGTGTATTTTCACTAAGTAAACAATATTTTCTATTATTATGCATCTGGGGTGCAATACTGCAGTGCGAGTAGCGCGTACCGCCCAACACGCAAAAAATATTGGGCAACTGCTCAAGCAAATAATCTCTTTTTATTAGTTTTGAAGTCAATTTAAAACTAGTTTTGTCAAGTCAGCTTCCTCTTGCATAATAATAATAATATTGGATGACTTTTTCGGTTGATAACAGAAAATATCGCCCTCGCCAAGAAAATATCAGGCTCGTCTTCGACTCGCCTGATATTTGATCTAGGCTCGGCCGATATTTTCTGTTATCAACCTCAGCCATCCAATATTATATAATTATTATTTATATCAGGCTTCTGAGTGGTGCAAAGAAATCTTTGTATTGTACAGTTTTGGTAAAAGTCCCTGGATGCAATACAATATTCTTTTTAATATTGTATCACATCCGGGCATTTTTAGTTCAGACCGGTAGAATGATCGAGACTCGCCAGTTGGACTACAACACTGTCAACGCAAGGTTTGGTTTGAGTCAGCCTGATATTTAAATAACAATAATAATATTGAATGGCTTTTTTTTCATATGATACCAGAACATATTGTAATCGCCAGAAAAATATTATTGTACTCATCTTCGACTTGTACAATATTTTTCTAGCTTGTGCAATATATTCTTGTATCATATTCAAAGTCATTCAATATTATATAATTATTTAATAATTACCTTGGATCGAGGCATGTGATATGTTTTAACTAGTATCACAAGTCATGAAAAGAATCTATGATATTGTTACAAAAACAACATGTCTATATTAGTGCAATAGTAAAAACTATAACCCTTGTTCAAATTTGACACAATACATTAGAGTCAATACCACAGGGTAAGATGCAGATTTGTAAAGGTGCTTGCAAAACATGCGATACAATGTCATCAATACTTAGTGTAGAGAAATCACTTTTTCTGAACTAACTCATTCAAGTTTAGAGTATTCCACAAACATGAACCAAGTTCAACAAGTACCACTTCCTTGTGGCAAAGGCTATGTTTTAATAATTATTTGTACTTCAAAGGGAAAATTAGGCTATTTATATAACACCTATGTAGATCATTGTCATTTGATTGGAGAATAAGAGGTCACATCATTCAATAAATTATTAATTGTAAGCTTACATCACAAACTGTACATTTTGTTCTATTTGGTGCACATTTCTGTTCCATACATTTTAATCTGTTCTAGTGAACACTTCAAGCATATTCACAGTCGGTCACCTAAAACATGGACTTATACGGAACTTTGCCATGACTATGATGCGGTATATATGATAAGTGCTGTAGTGCTACAGTGAGAATTTGCATAGCTTTAGTAGACAATCTTTGCACAGGCAAACATTGAGACATGATCTTGTTTGAGTTTTTCTGCCCTGCAAAGATGTTTTAAAACATGTTCTACTTTGAATTCCCATTGGTGTGTGTTCGGGCCAAGTATAAGGTAGTAACAGTGGATGTAGGCCTTGTATTGGAAAATGTCAATTGTAAGAACTGTAAACCATTAATTAGGTCAAGCCTGGCGAGGCCCCAATCATGAATGGTTTATTAAGGTTAACAGCTTGTTTACAAGGATCTACTTCGATGATACATAAAAAATAATTGTTTCTCATGCAAAAGAAAGAAAATTTTCATGAGTTGGAAAGATGTCATAATCCATTCAACTTGGCTTATGTCTCATTGAATGGAAATTTCATATTTTGCAATCATAAACAAACATTCATTATCTATAAAATGTTATTTAAATAAGGAAGATTAATTAGGGTGATTTCAGACTAAATAAAATGTGAAAACAAATGAAACAACAGATAGTTTGCCTATGAATGTCTTTTATTTGTGACATAGAACAACAGCTTTTTTGAAAGTCTCATTTATAATGACAAAACAAAAATAACTAGAATTTCGCGGTTCTCGGCTTTCGCGCTCGCTATATTCAAAGAATATAAGCTGTGGGCCGCTCCATGACCTTTGACCTTGGCACATGACCTTTGACCTCATCAACATATGAGGGATCCCATGGTGCACCTATGACAGAAGTTTGGTTCCAATTGAACTTCAACTTTTCAATTGAGGTCAATTTTACATTTTTAGCCTATTTTTCAACTTGACCTCACATGACCTTTGACCTCGGCACATGACCTTTGACCTCATCAACATATGAGGGATCCCATGGTGCACCTATGACAGAAGTTTGGTTCCAATTGAAATTCAACTTTTCAATTGAGATCAATTTTTAAAAAAACAACATTTTAGTGACACACACACACATACATCCACAAATCCACACATACACACGCACAACAGATTGCTAAGTGGTCCTCCAGCTAAAGCTGGCGGCCCACAACAACGGCAACACACTTTTGACAACTAAATTGGAATATTTATACCACTGACCTCATCCTATGTAAATTTACCAAATTTAAATGCAGGCAAATATAATTTTTCTTAAAAATCTAGTTAAAAATGTCTCTCTATGGAGAATGGGCAATGATTTTTTGGGGGGCAATGATTTTTTTTTTTTACTTTTGGAGAGGTAAAAGTTCTTGCTTGTCCCTACTTATTATTAGTTGTCAATATTGTGTTGCCACTGCTTAAAATTGCTCTAAAATAAAAAAGACCATTTGCATGGGGTCAAACAGCTGCGGAACCCAGATATTTCAAGGCATACAAGAACCGACAAGCCAGTGGTACCTGAAAAAGAGGCCACAACACATCAATGAGTCCTGAAAAATGAAAACCTAACCAAACTGAAACGCACACACACACATACATACACACCCTCGCAATATCCCCCTCTACTTTTCAAGCCGGGGGATAATAAAAATGTTGACTGCATAGACTATGGGCACCAAAATGTGAGAATTTAGTCTTAGAAATGAGAAGAAATAGCTTAAAATGCCACATGAGTGATATATTTTCACTAATATATGCCTATATCAGCTATGAGTCGTATCGCAATAATCGGTGGTGTGTGTGTTAAATGAACCGCAATTACCTAAACAATAAAAATGACATCTGCCTAAATTTTTGGCACCAAAATGTGCAATTTAGTCTAAATGGGGTATAATAGGCTAATTATAACATGCTGTACACTGATAATGAGATAACTTTGGTTATACTTTCACTAATCTATTGCTAAATCAGGTAGGAGTAGTATTGCAGTAAGAAGTGAGATGGGGTGAATGAACTGCAATCAATGACTACAAAAATTTCATCTGCTTAAATTTTTGGTGCCAAAATGTCAAATACTAGTAATTCTAAAGGAATAGGCCAACATAACTCTGCACAATGAGACAAATTTGGTTATATTCTCACTAATGTATGCCTATATCAGCTATGAGTGGAATTGCAGTAATCAGTGTGATGGCCGGGGTGAATGAATTGAGTTTCTACATAGGTAGGGCCGTCATTGACACACCTTATGTCGACAGTCGTGTCGCGACAAGCCATATTGCGACATGTCACCATATTTTCTCCCGAATCGACACAGGCGACACACGAAACTGGGACAAAATGACGAAGTATCGCCTCAAAAAAAAAAAAAAATCAAACTAACAATCTACTTTTCTACACATTTTGATTACTACTTTATGATTCCATGTTTCAGTACCAGAGTACGAAAACAAGAGATTTATTACATAAATAAATGCACCACCGTGTGACTGTGTTTCAACTTCGCCATGGATCCCTGTCCTCAACACGCTTGAGTTGACATTTACATGACCATGTACCAATGCATAAATAGGCATGCACATACATGTGCCCGAGAGCTGCGCGCGCATTTTGTTATCTGGTATTTCCCCAAATGACAACATCGTAATATGTGATTCAGTACCCCTGGTGAGAGATACCACGGGCGAGAAGGTATATCCAACTTTAACAAATAAAAATAACACTACTATAATTTATTTTACCTGTGCATTACATATTTTCAGTTAGTCGCCCATACTCTGGAAAACATTTTGTTTCAATGCAAAGCAAACCCAGAAGTACGACTCTCAAAATGGCGGTGCGCCGCGCCTATAATTTGGACGGCAATTGGGGAGGAATATAACTCAAAATACTATTGGAATAGTCAACATATACGGTAGTTTTCTAGAATTTAGGATAAATTTTCAATTGAAGGGTACTTTGTTACATAAATCTGCAGTTCAATTGTTATACTCCATAGATTGGGAAGGCTATATTGAATATTCTAGGGCAAGTTTTTGGCGTGAGATGTCAGATTCAATGGGTTCAACACATGGTACTATGTGCATTCAACATTTTGAGGTTTGATTAATGCATTCGCCCGGTCGAAATGAACTCAAAGTTATGTCGACATTATATCGCCGTCGGGATTTGTTTTTAGTGATATGTCGACAGAAAAATAAGATGACAACGACAGCCGTATACATAGGCTCAATCAGATGGTTGCTAGGGTAGCTATGGAAAACCTTGATATGACTGTACAAGTGCTTTGTGATTTGAATATCAAATTAAACCATCTATAAATAGGAAAGAAAAAAAGTGTCAGCTATATTAAAGAATTTCAGATGCCTCCCATCATGGTTTTGGCAGCCCACCTGCTACGCTCTTCAACAACGTGCAATGTGCCCCTACCTCCACTTTCAAATTCATTCCACTGCAACTGGGCAAATCTTTTTCCAATAAATATGAGTATCAGAATGGGTCCTAAACCCTTCATCAGTGATTGATGTAAATCAGCTGAGATCAACACGCCTATATAGATATAGAATGCGATTTATCATTTAATCTCCAGCTCAAAATATACCCCACATTTAGAGCAAAAGATAATTGACAGATGCCCTTCCTGACGCCAATCCACCGTTTTGCCGGTGGGCCTAGCTTTTGGGGAACCACGCCCACCATGCAAGGCAGCATGTGCTGGATGACCTCCATTAGCTCTCCAGAGCTGATGCCCTTGTAGGTAGATCTTCTTTTTCATTCTACCAGGGTAACCAGCTAACCTCCTCATCAGATTTCCTTAGAAACCCGATGGGGTGTGGGGTGATTGGCTCGTAGCCAGTACCAAGGGAAAATAGTGTGCCCTAATTCCCGATACAAACCATGCAGTATTTGTTTTATTACACCTCACTGTGACTCCGGGGACGAGGTTGTAGGGAAATGGCACACGTAATAGGAATCGGCCAATTAAATAGAATGATTTTGGTCATGAATATTCATGAGGTGTAATAATACTGGTTACCAGGATACCAGTAGTGGGCCCTCAAAGGAAACATGACAATGTTGTCAAAAGTTCATGGTGCACATGCCCTTCCCACAAAATCTTTAAAATGTCCCTTTAACCAATTACGAAAAAAGTAAAGACGAGACTTTTCATAATTCAAGTTTCACCTATAAAGCAAGCAAGCTTGGAACATATTTCAATTTAACAACACCACAGCTGTGGTGGAATTCACAAATAATAGATTACTTCAAATTAATGGCTTTAAATCAATCTATTCCGTAATTGAAAGCGCTCAGTTCCTCAGCAACGGGATCAAACTCAACAAATTTATCAACATTTTCTGCTGATTAATAACTGTAGGATTATTCTCCTGAAAAGACTAAGCGATAAGAACTCTGAATTATGACTTCCAGGGTTTAATTACAAAATATCTAGATATATTATGTTCTGTGCCCACATATATGTCAAGAAATATGTGAGAGCATCACAACCTCAAACAGATGTTGAGCTGGCAGGTATTTATGACAATCATAAAAATTGTCGTTAATTATTGCTATGGTAAAACATCACGCACATCAAATGAGAAAATAACACCACAATATCAAACAATCCTTGTTTGAACAAGCTTGATATAATCTTGGAAGCTGCCTGCTGAAGGGCGTGTTTCTATGAAAGGTGTACCTTTTTTCACATCAAAAAAAACCTTTTATGGGCTAATTATACATGCATTTAAACTAGTAGTGCTTGTAGATTGCGCCCAGCACGACCTAAATATAAAGTTTCTCAGAAATTAATCATTGTATCTTCCAGGCATAACAGTACAGTATAAACGACTATTAGTGTATTTCTATTGAACATCCAGCATTTTACCGGTGAGATTTCCAAGGAAAATAGTGTACAATGGATAGAGAGGGTAATTTCTACTGGTGCAAGCGTTCACGAAAATATTTGACTTCAATGACTTAAGTGAAATTTGCCATGTAGAGATTACTCACAGATCAATATTGCAGTGCAATGTTGATTGAACTCCTTCAATATAGCACGGTTCTGTGATGCCTTATCGTGTTGATGTCTTTCCTTTATGTTTTGGATTTATTTGGATATTTCGCCTAGAATCTCATGATGAGTTAGGCAAGTTTGAAGCCGAAGATTCTTATTTGCTTCAGTGTCAGAGTGTCGAGCATATTGAAGAACACCAGGAACACACCATAAAATGGCTTACCTCAGTTACTCTTCCAATTTCAAGTTTCTCTACTACATGTGCACCGTGGGTCCGATGCAGAAGCAGGGTTTTTTTTTTATATTGGCATGCTCTCGTATATTCTCTGGCAAAATCCTTCCAAAAGAAGGAGGTAATTTTCTGTTAACAGTTTTAATCCTTTTACTGGATCGATCCAGAAAATATTGCTCAATAGAAAAATACAGCAAGTAAACTTGCATCATCCCCCTGGCAAGATAGCGGTCTCAGATGACCTTTGACCTTGGTCTGTGACCTTTGACATCCTCTACATATGAAGGAACCTCTATTGCACCTTAACCCCAAGTCTGGTTTAAGTCGGACTTCAACTTTTCGAAGAAGACCTGAAAAACGAAAAACCTAACCAAACTGGAACACACATACATGAAAATGATGCATATATCAGGTATTACACATGATGGAGCAATTGAAAGTATGTTAGGGTTTAACTTTTATACCTGATGCTTCATGAGCAGGTCTTTTTACAGCCTTTGTCAGCTAAACTGGGATTACTGCTAAAACCTAGGTCAAGTGATTTTAGCAAGATTTTTGCAGATTCCTGTGATAACACCACTCAGCTTGCACTGCTCAATCCAGCAAATGCTACATCCATTTGCAGTAAATGCAATGTGGGTTAAAATAGCAGTATCTTTGCTGGCTACTGATGGACTTGGATTTTGAATGGTGAAGAAATTTGTGAAGAAATTCTTGGAGACTGAGCAAATTATCATCCCATGGCAACCGCTATCCAAAATAACAAGCCGGCTGTACATATGATGTGGGTTAAGCATAGCAGCCATCTTTGTCGACTCCACCAAATATAGATTCTGTACTGTGGAGAATCTCTTTTAGACTGAGCATTTGTAGCTAACAAACTATTGAACAGAGAGACATGATGATTTCTTGAGCTGCTGTCCACAGATAGGAAGTCTTTAATTTACAGAGCTTTAAGTGGCTGAAATATTATAGAGATTGAAGACAGTTGGGAAAATGTTCATTTTTTACAGATTACTTTCAAAATCTCTAAAGAACAAAATTCAGCCAAATAAATAAACTGCCACTTATATAGGCTATTACATGAAAGCTTTCAAAAGCTTAAGGCTGACAGGGCAAGCCATGGGAACAAAGCTAACAATCTCACAGAACCTTTAACCAGGAACTGCTCTTCATTTTTCAAAAGACTGCAACCTATATTTCCTTCCCCAATCAGATGTGCCAAGACTACATATTAATTAATTTAAAACAAAACAAGAACCTTATTTTTAAGAAAAAAATACACACCAATATCCCAAAGTAACCATTTTCAAACTCTTAACTTCTATAGAAATTTAAAATCCATCAAACTTGAATCTCAATTCTCTTTTCTTTCCCAGTCATGAATTGCATAACCTTTCCTAAGAAGTCAATTGAACACCGGGTCAAATAAATGACATATTAACTCTAAGAGAATTCAAACAATCCGCCTTGTTTACTTAATTTCTTCGGACATATTGCAAATCATCCTCCAATCTTCGCTGAGAATGTAAACAAAATGGAGTCAGCCTGGACCAAATGTGGACACAGTGGTCACGCATGAAAGGTCGATCTACTGGCTTACAATCTTCACCGGGGATAAAATTTGTTAAAATAACTCATAAATATATGTATATTTATTATGAGATGAGATTGGTGTGATATGACAGATATTATTAAAGAATGATAACAATGAAAATCGCTTCTACTATTCTAGACTTCCCGGAATCTGTGTACTTAACAGGTCATTGAGTACAAATAAAATTAGAGAATATTTGAAAGCAATCACTGGAATAAATACATTATTAACAGCTGAGTGTGACAAGATGGAAGAGATTCATTATTAGATACCGACTTCTAAAACAATGAAACAATACTCCCACTTTCTAGATAGACTCCAGGTATTTGTGAATTGCTTATTTGTCCTCATGAAATTCCTGTGAAACATTAACAGGTCACTGAGTAGAGAAAATGACAGAACTTGCAAAAGTTGACATAAATGTTCCAAGAAACACAATCAAATGTGAATCATGAAAAAGGGGAAGAGAAGTGACAAATAGGTTGTTCAACTAAACCTACAATTACCTTAGTGTATGAACCCATTTCTATCCAACATTTACTAAGTGGAATTAATAATACACATTTTTTCTTCCTACATAGGCCTTTATCCGGGCAAAGACCTTTTGTTGTAATTGACCCAAGAATTCACAGGCGCCAAGATTATGTGTTTGTGAAGATTCCTTAGTTATTGCAAACAATGTATTGAAATATGCCAAATGGCAATCATTCCTTATCAACTAGTATTGGCATACTAGTGGAGGCATTCACTATATTCAGAGACTATGAGCAAAGTGCCTTTGCTATGGCCAATCACAACAACATATGAAAAAAAGGACTCAATATGCACAGTGGTTGTGATGACAGACAACATACATGTGTCCACCACAACAAGTTTCATATAAATCGGCTACTGCCTTTTGTTGGAGAAGAAAGGTTGAACTTTTTGGTGATGAGAAGATGCAGCATTCCATCCGCCAGCATGGACAATGGTCTTCTAGGTATGCTGGTGGCTCACAAATAAAGAGATACTAGGGGTAGGATATGGTCACTAAATCGATAATATTATAGTGATATTAATGCTTAGTTTGACTGTGGATAAGCTGGAAAATTTTATGCTTGTTATTGTTAGAAATGGTGCAAAATAAGGCTTCTTGTGCTTCGTTTTCAAAAAATTAAAGGTGTTGTTTTCATGATCCACAACCTTGTCCACCGACTTACCTCAAAAAGTTGAGATTTTTATATTTGACCGTTGGCCCCAGTATAGTATGTGTCATCTTACAAGCCAATTGATCTACTTTTGACAGAAGAAAATTTGGACGAATACAGAAAATACAAAATTTACTTGTTAATATCAAAAGAAACCATCGGAATCAAAGATATCAACGCGAACCCATAAAAAGAGTGTCGTCTGCCGTCACGTTTTGTGATTGGGCAAAGGTACACGAGGTCACCTTGGTCACATGAGGTCACCAACATTGTCACCCACCAACTCCTTTCACCAAGTTACATAATTGTAGCACTTATTGGGAAAACTCCTACGGCATGCATATATTAAGGGTTCACATTTTGACTGGCCAAGATCACAATGAGGTCACCAAGGATACATGAGGTCACCAAACATGTCACCCTACCCCACCCCCTCCTTTCCACCAGCTTACATCACCATAAAAACCCAACCTTGAATTAACGGCATGCAATTATATTAAGGGATAACATATTTGACCACAGACCACACACACAGACAAGACATACGCCAGACGATTCTTGCAGACGACAACAAAAAACCCAATAGATCTCATATGAATTGACTTTGGCTAACATGGATCACTTTAACCTACCATGTGACCTTTGACCACAAACAAATGAGGGTTTGCATGTTTATCCATAAAACCAAGTGGTTCCAACTTGAACTTTAAGTTTAATTTCAATCAGGTCAATTCTACATTTTCGCATATCTTACATCTGACCTCAACAGAACTTTGAACATTGGTATTTGACCTTTGACCTCATCAATAAATGTGGGATCCCACTTTGCACCTATGACTCAAGTTTGGTTAAATCCATTGATAGTATTAATTTACAGGCAAATGTTAACCATTTTTTACAACCAAAACTGTCAAACACGGACTACACCAACCCCCGGAATACAACAACAGTGGACAAAGGGATCCTTATGTGTCTTCCTGTCTTAATGCAGGTGGAACAAAAATGAGGGTTGGGGGGTTAGGACAATGAAGCTCACGTTAACAACTTCATGACTTGTTTACTTTTTTTATTCCTCAATTAGGGTCACAATAAAAAGGTTACTTAGTATTTTAAAATAGCTAGGCATTAAATCCAGATCACGTATAATGCACAATTTGGGTCCCTCATCTAAACCACAAAAGATGGCGGAATATGGATTATACCAGTATCTGATTTTGTTTATAATGATTCTTCCAGGAATTGGAGCAGTAACAATTACACCACAGCTTTATGGTAAACGTTTAAAACTCTGTGTCACCTTAGGCTTAGAACGGGCCTAATCCTTACTTAAACCTAATTCTTTCCAAAAACAATACACAGACTTAAGAATGTACTTCAGAGTAAAAGTTAGGTGTGGCCATATGTGTTATACTATGTTCAACATAGTTTTAGACAGTGTTTTATGTAATGTGCAATTGAGCTTGACCCCACCAATACGTCTGTATCGTAGGTATCTGGAGTAGAAGTACATGTATTATCTTTTCAATAAATGATTCTTCTCAAGGGGAAAATACCACTTAACATTGCTGGTTTATGTCTGGTCGTGCATCCTTGACTAAGTCGACTGGCAACAAATTTACTATAGTCAGGAGGACATTGGGGCGAGGGTGGAAATGAATGCAAAAAACCTAGTACAGACGTTTCTATCGATCGATTTTTTTTTAGAGGCACTAAGCCAATAATTTTTGGAGGGCGAGGGTTGCAAAATTTTGTGCAGTAGCATTTCTGAAAATCAAATGGCCACTACCCACTCTGAATCCTTCAAATGGCCATAATTTGTTTTATTCCAGTTTTAAATCACGAGGAATCTACTCGATGGGTTCTGATTGGATTGATCACATACAATTAATAATCCAATATGCCACCCCGACATACAATATGCCCCGAAAATCATTCAATGACCATAACTCACAAAGTTTGTGATAGAGGCCATTAATTATGGGCGTCTATACCAAGTACGGAACTCATATATGACAATTTCAAGGTATTAATGCTTACCAATCACGATGGCAGCCAATCTGATGCCCTTCTTAAAGATCTCTTTAAAACCTACAAATTGCCATTATTCATAATATATGGCCAAATATTTGAATTTTAAGCGGTTGTCAAAACAAAAATGCCAGAGATACGGTTGTAATGTTCAAAGACCATGCATTTCATACACTGTAATTCACTCTTTAATAATAATTTGCAGTGAGTTAAAGGTGCAACGTGAAAATTTCAAGTTACAAAATTAAATTTAAAGGTTTTAAAGAAGGTAAAAGGTGCCATATTGGCCCCCGTCTTACATTTTTGCATGTTAACGACAAAATATGCCAGAGCAAGGATGTCAAAATGGTCAAAAGACTTATCCTATACCTTAATTTACACTTTCATAATAAAATTGGTGGATGTAACTACATATAATAAAGATATGATATCGGTTTTCAATATCTATAATGACTATACATAAAATCATTTTCATAAAAATAACCATAAAATGAAAAAGTTAAAAAAAAAAATAAAGGTTTCTAGTGATCAAATACATATATTTCATAAGTGTAAGCAATAAAGCAATATAGAAACTAGAATCAAGCCGCTATACTGCAAAATGGCGAGACAATTTGATGTGTCCGGATGTGTCCAAAATGCCATTCTAGTGGTGCAAAAGAATACTGCAGAGTGTGTCCAATTGTAACAGATTTTTGAACACCTGCCACGAACATGATTTTAGGTGTTTTGGCTGCATTCTGTATATCATCAATAGTTAACTGAAACGATTTAAGAATCATTTTTATGGGTATTGAGTGTAGTGCATATTTGACTTTTGAGCAGCCATATTAGATTTTGTGGCAATGTAAGACCAAACTACATTACTAACACTTTCCTTCGTGCTTACAAATATCGGGGTACCGGCAAAAATTTGTATCAATCAGAAATGCTTGAAGGATTTTTTATTGATTTTTGGACATGAAGCAGCCATATTGGATTTTCAAAATGCACTCAACAATTTTGCACACCCTCTAAAAAAAATATTTGGCTATGGTCCTAATAACACTAAAATCTATCGAAGAAAAAGTCCTGTTACCATTTCCCCCCTTCAGGCTATGTGCGCAAACTTCCACCTGACTACTATGCCAAGACCTTCACTACATTTTAAAAACTTCCTCAGAAGAGTTACTCACACACCACTTCTTCATCTAGAGATCTTGGGGTCAAAAGAATTTGTTAGGTTGGAGTCCCCTCAGGGCAAAATGTGATTTCCAATGAAATGCTTCTCTCTCCTACAAGTTTTGATATGCTTTTATGCATTAGGTTCATAGTGATTGTCAAGACCTAGAGGATAAAGGGTCTTTAAGATTTAGGATTGACGGTTGTTCGGAGTCAGATGTTTATCCCAGTGGTCAAAGGTTAATCAGGGGTCAAATAGAGTAAAACTCCCTGAACATCTAAACCTTCTCAAACCGTTTTTGATGTGGCTAGCTATGGTAATTTGGTCACTGTATTGACAAGTGCCAGGGAATATGAGGGTCCTCAAAGTGCTTGGCGGAATGAATGGCAATACCATCATTTGCATCAATGAGACTTCTATTGAAACGTCTACCCTCTCAAATATCTGGAATTCAAGATTATTTAGGGGTCAATGGGGTCTTTCCACTCCGCACAAATTTGTGACATTCAACTTATGGTCACATAATTGTCAAAGATGGCGCATACAGAGTCTACAGATATAGGGTCATCCAGAGGGTGTATTGAGTCCATCCACAATGCACATTAGGGGAAATTTAACCTCAATAAGGTCCTGTTATCCCACAAAAATGCTATTCTGAACACCATAAAACCCTGACATTTACACTTATTTTAGTCCACAAAGCATTGTATTACGTAATTTTTAGCACGATCATGAAATGTCTTGTAGTTTGTAAACTTCTTGCACACCTTTTTCCCTAGACGGACTGTATTTTGTATATTAACGGTATAGGTATAAATTGCAATGCTTTGGATTGGTTTTCAAACCTACACTCTCTGGTGTCAAACTCAGGTCTTCGAGATAAAATGGGGTCACCCTCTAAATCGACAAAATCTTCTCATAATCATTTTGTGGTTGTCAGTGACTTTGTCACGATTGACACCTACCGGCATTTCCTGCTTTTATTGTGTCTTCTCTTGAAGATACAATCACATCACGTGGGACTAGTGCATTTCCAGTGCATAGTAGTATTTTGTATATTTGGATTTGGTTTAGTCCCAAGCATAAAAATTTAAAAAGATGGATTACGACCTTGTCTAATTCTAAAGAAAATGTTACTCAGTCCTAGATCTCTGTAGCTGGTATTCTCACAGGGAGTCTGAGTTAGCATTGGGGTTTAAACCAGGGTTAGTCCTACTAGTGCTGCCGCATCAGGTGAAAGGGCGTAGATTTCTACCAACCAGGGCGGAATAATAACATTTGCAACCATAGTAAAATTGATCATTGTGGTTTGTGTAGTTTCACTGAACATGTGATGACAAATAAAAGTAAATGGCAATTTGCAATAAACACATTTTGCAAAAATGCCGCCATTTAAAGGTAATAGCCCACACTATGGTGTTTTAGTGTCGGAATGTATGTTGTCTGGTCAAGAGGGTCAGTATACAATTGTCAGAATGTCTGAGTCAGGAAAATTATATACATGGCTATTTTATCAGATGGCCTACATCTCGTCAAAACGCGCATACTTCTTATTATATAACCGACAGAAGATGATTTTGTGTCAAAATAGTTTTTTCCGGGTCAAAGGAGTTTAATAAGACTATTCTAAAACTGTAGGATGAATATAAAGGTGTTATTTTTGCATTTGTCCACTTTTTTTCCAAATAGCTCAATATTTAAATACAGTACCCAAGAGTGTTTGAACTTACTTGCATGTCCATGCTAATGCGCAAATGGTCAAATATATTACCCCAGATGCTTGAACATTAATACCACACAGAATCCTCGTAACCTCCTCCTTAGTACTTCCTACCTGCGCATTTATGCCCCCGATGACCTACACCCCAAAACATTGACTACTAATAGGGTGCACGTGACCAATGACCATTTAATGTTCGAATTCGGTCCATTTTAACTCGTGACATATCTGAAACAACCAAATAATGATTTCTATTAAAATAATACAGGCCTAAATATCAACATTCCCATGCATTCCAGATATATGTTTTTGGTTGAATACATATAGAGTATTCAAGGTGTCCATTTTGGGTGTCACTGGTACTCCATGAATAACATGACTCACGACTCTTCTGACAGTTTTGAGAATATGGCTGTTGAAAATCCTTGACCTATAAACATCCACTTTGTCACCAAAATCGTCATCCTAGGTGCTGGATATCATAGGTATAAAGGATTTTGCCTTTTTCCTTATGTTGACCTGTTTGGGAAAAGAGTGACTTATGAAACTTCATTACTTTTTTATATTTACCTGACAGTTTTTAATAGTTTTATGAACTCCTTGACACAATTTTTTTTTTAATTTGACCCACAATAATCTTCATAGGCTATATAATAAGAAATATAAGGTTTGTGCCAATAAATGTCAGCCATCTTGGAAATAGCGGCACATGCAACAGTTTATAGTTTTGGGAAGTTTTAGTTTTATATTGACTCCTTGACCCAGAAACATTATTTTTACTCAAAATTATGGTCCTTCTTAGGTGTTATTTGGCTTTAAGAGGCTTACAATTTTGGAAAATGGTCTCGTATGCAAAATTGCCATCCACCTTTTAATATAATTTTTGCTCATCACCTGTTTCATGAACTCTACATCCCTACGGTCATTTTAGCTATGATGACAAATGTTATTATTCCGGCCCCGGTTATCACTCTCCTAAAATGGTTGGTGCTGCGCCTATACAGGAGTGGGACTGTTTTTTTCAAAATACTCTTAAGGTTTGCTGCAACAGGTTGATAACATTCTCATGGATGGGCCTGATTGGCTCCATCCATGAGGAATTTTCTCACCATTATTTTTTCAACAACTTCAGAGTATGTTGAAAGGAACAAGGTCACTCAGGTAGGACTAACCCGGTTTAAACCAAGGTCTAACATTGACTCCCTTTGAGAATACAGCCCTGTGGCCGTTCACCTGCACCTTGTGGAGGTGGCTTGTTGTTTAAGGGTTGGATCATCGGCTACGCCTTCTGCCCAGATCTTGTAATCCATGACATTTTGGTATTGGTGTGCAAGAAACATGCTTGCCAATTTTAATTTTTTCTCCATAAAATGCATTTTTTGTAGATCGGTCCTCCTAATGTGTTTTTCAAATTCCCCATAGACTTGCACAGGGACTGAATTTTTGGCAGTATAGCAAATGACCAAAATGGGGCAATTTTGGTGAAAAACTACACATTTTATTTCATTTCTTTCTCAGTAATTGATGAGTTATAAGATTGGGTTTTGTTTTTTTATGGTTAGAGAAATATCAATATCCGATAAATTTTTATTTTTCTGTCTGTCATCAAAACAAAGACCGGTGTCGCAACAACACCTTTTTTGGCTGAGTATTCCTAGAAATACTCAAGTTTCCACTTTTTCAGAATTTTTTCGTGGTAGAAAGGAACTAACAACTCCTGGTGATGAATAAGGTGTCATAATGAAAGGAAATCAAATTTAGAAAATTCTCACGTTAGATTTTTTGCCGATTGAGTGTTTCATTTGAAATTACGGGGTTTTTTAATTTTCCCCCTAAATTATTTTTCCCTAAAATCATTTTTCTAAAAAATAAACACTTGACTTTAAAAAATCCAACTTGAGAATTTAGGTATTTTGTATATACACTATCCGGAGTTCCAGTTTAAAAGCACCCTTCCATTAGCAGGGAAATTATTTATGAACAAATTAAGGGAATTTTTAAAAATAAATAAACCTAAAACAAATAGCACTGTCCTCTAAACAACCTGCACAAATATGTGGGAGGAAAGTTTCAATCCGTACAATCAAGTTTGGACTAAATTGAATTGAGATTTTAATGGTAATTTTTATCTGTAAAAGAAGACCGTTGTATCCAAAAATACTCCTATGATCCTACCTGAAGCAGGAATCTCATCTCATTGTTTTATTTAGTCTGTTACACATTGCGTATACAAAATACAACAACTTCAAAATGTCCATCCAAAAGTTGGTGCAGAGCACACTGTCCTGTTTGACCCTCTGGGATTGTTGATCGAGCCAGAGAGAAAACCATGTATAATCCCAACTGACAATTGCATTTCTTTGATGTGCATACACCTTTTATCTTGACTTGTTTCCGGTGGTTTTAGTGAATCCCCAAGTTTAAGCTTCTTGAATTGAGTCAAGCCACATCACTTTCAAAACAACATGTGAGTGTTAACTGCTGTGCAAACTATCCTACAGTTTTTCGGCCATTTTACTCTCGTAAATCCTACTTTTTATTTCTTTTCACATTAATCTAAATAACACACCATCCCATAAATCATCTCTTCAGTTGTAAATGCCTTAATGCGTTGGGGGGGGTGCTTAATGCCTAATAGGCAGCCACACAAGGTCGACCACCCATTAGAATACTATTTTGCATGCTAGTTGCCTATTATTATTAATACAACTTCCCTGCCTCGGTTAATACCTCTTCTACCATTACATACACATATATTTTTAGGTACGTACACAGTCAAACTCTTTCTGGCTGTTTTGAGCTCAGGTAGAATATTTTTGAATATTAGTTAAAAGTTGTGGAGGCAAAATTATTCAAGAAAAAAATTAAACTTGTACTAATATTGCCCAGTTTTGTGGGAGAGCGTGGCCTACGGTTGGGTGCTTGCCTCGGCGCAAATTACCCATCACAATTCCCGGGGGGTGCGATTCCCGGTGGGGTCGTGGCACGTTGCTGGGTTTATTTTTATTCTGGTACTATCATTCTGGATTGACTCTGTATACCACCAGCTATTGATTAAATACAATACCGCTCTCCCTCCATGGTTCACTTGGAATTGGGCAAATGGATCATGCAAAGCATCCCGTCCTTCGGAAGGGCACGTTCAGCCGTCGGTTCCCGGTACAAGGAGTCACAACTTGTACATGTACATCGGCATCAGTGTCGAATAAGAGTGGGTGTAAACCCCTGAATGTTCCCATCCGCCCCCGCGTCAAATAGCGGGCCATGTTCGGAGTGTCCGTATCGTGGATACAACGCGGCCTGCCGATCAGCACCACTAGCTGAACAAAATCCTGACACCCCCCCACAAAGCCCCGTTACCAATGACTTGTTGATAGCAAACAACCAGTTATTGGTCCAAAACAAGAAATTTTTCATTCCCTACATTTTTTGGCCAGTTTGGATTGGTATGATAGTGGTATATAGTTAACCAAACATAAAACAAACTGTAAGAAAGCTACATACAGCATTAGAGAAGTCTATTTTGATGGTTACTCAGAGGTTGTATCATGCCATATCATGTATGACCAATCAGAGATACTGTAAGAAAGGCTGTAGAACCTCGAGGCATTCAACTTGCTTTGAATCTTTGCTCAGGCGTTTGATGATTCCTTTCAGATTCATGTCCCATTTTCTGAAGAGCACTAGTGTTATATACAAAGCCTCATTATGTTTGTGGTCATTTACATTGATTTGCACATCAGGACTCTTTCCTTTGCACTATGCGTGTCTCAACTGGCACCCTGCTGACTCAAATCCATCCCATCATTGATACATGTTTTGGCCCCAGTGTTCAGTCCACCGACCAGCCCAAAATATACAGCATGTGTCTTTGAAAGACTTGACCCTCTTGGCATGCGATGCCAATACACGGGTTAGTTGCATACCCCTGGGTTACAGTGGTGCGCCTCTGCATGGTATTTGCACTAAAGCCTTTTACTACCACTTCTGATGCTAACACCTCAAATTTGCCAGGACGTCCATAGGTTTGTAGGTGAGCACATGTACTATTGAGCTTACCTACAGAAAGAATGCTAGAATGGATACTATAATGTACCCTAACACTACACATATACATTGAACTCATTTTCCATCATCGCTCTTTGAATGATTCCTTGGGTTATTGTTATGACTTAAGGCATTGTTTTAGTCATAAAAAGATGTTTAAAATCCTACGTTCCTCTCTAAAGTTCAGTTAGCCTCACATATGGGATCTAGCAATGAAAGTAACATCACTACATTGGTATAATTCAAAAGATTTTATTTAATAGCTCTTTGTTGCATCCGGTTTAAGATTACTGAAAGTACTTCCTTCTTTACCGCTGAACCTTCTGTGCTACACTAACATTCATTAATGTGGATGCAAAACACCCATCCTAGTTATATTTTTACTACCTCTTTTCAAAAATATCACTTTAACTACGGATCCCTATCTTCTCAGTTAGCAAATTCACACATGGAAAAATGGTAGTCCAATACTGGGCTAAAAACTGCATACAAGTCACGTTCTAGGTTTCTATTGTTAAAAACCACAAACTACAACTCACGGCATCGATAAGGCTGAAATTCTAATATTTTTTAGAGGCTACCAAGTGTAATTTTAAGGAATATTTAAAGTTTAATTGGTTTGGTGCTAGAAAAATATTGTAAACCATGGTCAGAGGGCCCAACAGAGAGCAGTATAATTGTTCCACTAATCTTGTTTTCCCCATTAAACAGGTCATTAAATATTGTTATACATTTTTAAAAATCACCAATTCATACTGCAATTTCAATTTTTTAAAGTGAATATTATTAGTACAAACTCTTAAGTTTTCATAGTTTTATTGAATGCCCTGATCTGAGCCTGTAAACCAAAAGGGGACTACACTGGAGTAATGCGTCAAGAAATGAACAGACATTGGTTAAAGCAGAGAGTGAACCATACTAAATCTTCAATCATAACAAGAAGCCATAAATAAAGTTACAAAACAAAAAATTCTGGTTCAATTTTCCACCCTATATCCCGGATTTTCCTTCCTTTCGCTAACTTCATGCAGAAGTGGGAATGTTTTACTTATTTTTTATACCATATGGAAGAAACACTCTGCTATTCTGTGGTATCAAATTTGTAAGAATCGAAATTCAATAAGGAAAATTTCAAGGGGATGGTAAACTACCCTACCGCCCCTTGTTAAAAAATGGCTCAGGTCAGGTAGGGTTGAGTTGGGTTTTGGTTACTAATAATAATAATAATTTGTATTTTTAACGGCAACATTCCACGTAACTGCTCAAGGCGCTGTTCGGCACCATGAAGGCGCTCAGCACAATCAGAGAATCATAATACCAGAACAAAGGAAACCGATTACCCAAATAAAACCATGAAGGAACGATATGGATCGAGAAACCTCAATTCCACATAAACCACCGAGAATGAGCCCCCTACCGGCAGAGAGATGCCAATGGGAGTTAGAAAAAAATCAGAAAATGCGAACATAGGGAGCGAAGCGACCGGAGTATCGCCCCCTAACGGCTGGGTTTCCAGGTGCAACAACCCGTTTGTGGTCAACACACCGCCGGTGGGGGGCCAGCCCCTCGGCCAGAGGGTTGCTGCACATTTAGAGCTACAGGAAGACCCTTCTCTGCGAGTAAAATATCATCAAAAAGTTCAATTAACTGTAAATGTGAAGAATGGGCTTAGATTCTGGGTCCAAATCAATCTCACTACTAGTCATGCGTGTTTGATCAAATCAACTTTCAGGTATTAAATGAAAGGCCAACTGTACACTAATGAGAATGAATTATTGATAGCAAGACACACTTGAGGGCTTTTTCTCTTTGCAGTTTTCATTTCCCTTGGTCATCACGTGATAGCTACGTAAGGCTTTACACAGTTGCAACCATGTAATCATCGTCAAAAGTTTGGAGCCATTGCCAGCACTGGATCAAAATTTTGAAGACTTGCCGTCACTTAACACTTGTTTACAACCTACCCTGTTAAGTTTTGTCTTCCTGATGTAAACCAAAGTTATCGCCTATTCCTCTTTGATAAATGCCATTGAACCCATTCCTTACTTTTCGATGTCTTTTTAACTGTTTCAAGGCTGTAATTCAATTTCCATGTTCATTTTGTCCGCTTACATACCACTCGGTAGTTTCAGATAGAGCAAGTCGAAACTTGTTGATCTGACAAGCTTTGCCTTTGTTGCTAGTTTCTATACAAATCCCGATGTACGCAAACACCTATTTATACACAAACACGATGTTTCGATGTACTTTTGAGTGCATCATAATCTGAGAGATCATATTACTATAAACCAAGAACTCCGCTTTAAAATCTCTCAATCTATCAATCCAAACACTAAAAAATCAGAAAATCTGAAAAATCTAGAAAAATCAGATTTTAATATCCCAAAATGTAAAAAATCCGATTTCCGTTAAAATCGGAAGATTGGCAATCTTCTTTACCCTACCGGGATCAAACCCAAGACCAATCATTGGTGAACCAGCGAGGGAAGATACGCTGAGCGAACCCTTTCCCCTAATATCTTCTGCAAAGACAAGTATTTATGGCTGAAACTTTTATTATTTTGATACCATTATATACTTTTTTAATACAATCATCAGCAGGGTGTGATTTAGTTTTTTGGAAACATTCCTGATTTAGTAAAACATCTGGAAAACACGTGAAATCAACCTAAAAATGCTTAAATCTGCTGAAATTACTACAGTTTTCGAAAATTTGAAAATAAAAAAACAACTTGCGGTCTCCGACCAACAGAGTACGTCTCTGTCGCGGTTTGTAATTGGGCCAAAGGTCACATAATTTCCACTAAGGTCCACCTGAGTTCACCAACATGTCACACCAACCTGCCCCTCCTTTCCACCAATTACAATCATCATAGCCTTACGGAACTCATAACGCATGCAATGCACGTTTCTTTAAGGTTACCTTTAACCAAATGACCACAACCCCACACACAGATACACAGACATAATAACCAGAGGTAATCCCTGCAGCCTTCCTGCCATTTGTGCAGAGTGACACAACATCATAAATCAGGAATCCTGAAGAATCACACCCCTGAGCAGAGCTGACCTAAAACATTTGCAACAAATACATCGGTATAAACGGCAGGTGAAAGAACATTTCAATGTGGTTGCAGTTCCCTTGTTACCAACTGTTGGCAAAGTTTGGTTCAATTCGTGTGACTATTCTCCACGATTAATATCACTGACACAAATGCAAAGATACGCATGTACACATCACGCACAACACGCACACTGGCATGCACCAACCCTACCTCTTATTCTCCCCTTTTAAGTTGTTTACAGATCACAGTCCTCTTGTGAAGAAATACAACAATCATGAAAGGAATTCAACAATGGGTCAAAATCAAAGGGGGGGAGATGACGGTATGTGTTTTTGTAATCGTTAAAGTTGAAATTTGAGTTCAAGACAAGATTCATGGCACATTTTGTCCCAAGACATTTAGCTTCAAAAATGCACGAATTATGTTTTTCAGTACAGTAATATCAAACAATATGGAAAATAGCTTCTACTGCATGAGAAATACTATTAGTTATCCCCTGTTTGTTCACGGCATACGGAAAAATATCTATGGTTTTGTTTCCAATCAAATGAGGCGATAGCCCGAATGTGATATGGAAACAAACCAGATATTTTTCCGAATTGCGTGAAGAACAAACATGGTAACAAAGCATCGCCGGATAAGAGAGAAGTGAGGCTTATAATCATAATAGTTAATCACACCCTCACTTTTGAGTTGTGTTGACACCACTTTATCATGTACTCAAGGTGTTTTTATCCCAAAATACACTGTATCAAGAAAAATGAGAAACGTCTGAGAAACTTCAGGGCATCTCTCTGGAAAAGCAAAGCTTAGAGCATTCCTCCATTTCAATGACCATCTGATTACTTATATAAGAAACAGGGGAAGATTGTTTTCATAGCTGCCCTTTGTCCTGGAGCTTGTAAGTGACCCTCTTGATAGACCTTTTGTCCTTCATATCCTACAAAGAGGCTACAATGAGGCAGCCCTTTAATACCATCCCCAAATACCTATATAGCTTATGCTTGCTAAGATTTGGATTATTCACCGTCCTCACACTAAGCGGACTTTGGAATACAACACAATGGCCCATGACCGCGCTATTATATCATTAGCAAGTTAACTACACTATGAGCTAATAAAATTACAATCCCCCATGGCGCAGTTCAAAGCTTTCATTCCCCATTGTATCGAGCAAATCCAATCCCTGTCTTTTAGTATGATTTATGATACCCAGTGGCGTGCATGGTGGGCTGTTCTTAACATGTGCTCATCAAAGGCTAATGAACCGAGCCCTTGGTAGATTATCAATCCTTACCATATACGATATGGTTGGTTTGTATGTAAAAGTTTGTTGTGTTTTGGCATTCCATTTAGTGTTCCGGCCCCCAGAAAAAAAATTGCAAAAATAGGTCTTTTGTTTCCACCCCAAGAACCAAGAACGCCCACTCACATATTTTGCTAAATATATAAGCCCACACCTTGCACGCGTCATTGTGGTTCTTGGGGTGGAAATGCGTCAATATGGAAATTTTAAATTGTCCATTGAAGCCTGTATGTAAATTTACAAAAACCGACTTTTGGGGAATTTATGTAAAGTGTTGATTTTTGAAAACCAAAAAAAAACCCGCCCAAAAGGGAAACTTTTGCGCATGTCCGCTTTATTATGCAAAACTTTCAAGTTCATCCGTGCTCATGAAAACTATAGAGGAGAGGGCATTCATTCCTTATCGCGTCGATGTCCTTTAGTTTCATTTAGTAGACATATGAAGTGGTAAGCCTAAAGTCGATTAAATTTTTATTTAAATCTGGATTAGCCGCTACACTACAGTCAAGTACAGATTCAGAAAGCTCAGCACTGTGATAGGCCACCCTAGTCTAACCCTGATTCTACGGAGGCCTACAACATACAAATCAACAGTTGGACTAACTGCACATTAACACCACCTCTCGGTCTCATGTGCCTGATACCGTACCACACCACAATTTTTCCCCCAATTCCCAACAAGGCAATCCTAGACCAAAATTCATGGCCAGAGTGTTCAGAAGTTCTTTTGCCATGTATTGGCACAGTAACTGAGAGTTGAATTCAGCAGGGTAGCATGGCACTGTTGTCAAAAACCCCGGGAAAACACCCAACTTACCTTCTTTGAAAGACTCACATAGGTCACTAAGGCCTCCAAAAACACACAGGGGAACTTTAATATGTTTTTGTACATAAAGACATGTAGGGAAAATGTATCAATAGACATATTTTGTTTGGGATTGCCAGCACAGTCCACATCACCCCAATGTGTTGAACCAAAAAGACCATTTTGGATTGTGCTCTTCAAGGGAGCCTGACCACACAATCCTCTTCCACATATACCAAGATCTTACCTCTACCATATTGAATGCATGTAAAATAAGGGGCTTGATACTTGGTGTAAGCAGTACGTAATACGGGCTCATATCCCGTGAGTAATGAAAATTACTCTGGTAATACGTGAACAGATTAATTGGTACAATTAACCAATCCAGCATTTCAAATTTGTCTACTAAATGATAAAAAATGTTATTGTACATTGCATTATATGGCACTCTTAGCAGAAGATGGCCAAATACATAACAAAAATGTGATGGCAATTACATGTTTCGGTAAATTCATGGAGTACAAATCGAAACTGTAATCACTGATTAGTACAAATATTTTTTCGGATAATCTTGGACCACAAAATATTCCCACTGGACCAGGTTCAAATTCTGACTTTCAAATTTTTGGGGTCCAGTGGAATTTTCCAATTAAAACCTAAGTGGGCACTCTGCACCTTAGTGCATGTGAGCCATGAGTAGTAACAATGTTGTGTTAAAATAACCGCTACAGGATGAAGCGGCAAGTGGTGGTGGTGGGGTTTGAAGATCACAAGTAATCTTTTAACTTTATTGGCTTAAAAACTGCATTTTTTAGGTATACTAATGCAATTTCAATTTGATGTGATTCAGCAATATTCTGAAGTCCGTGATTCTATTTTTAACCTTTTCCATGTAATGTATGCACCTATTTACAGGTGCTTGTTCTGATTTATGTCTAATTTATGTTCTCTACTGTTATAAGAGCCTGGCATTTACACAACAGCCCATCAATGCTGTGGGAAACCCATTTGCGGTTTTGATGGTAGAAGCAATAATGCGCATTGCCAAAGCCTATTCAATACTGTGGGCTAAATTGATGGTTAACCATAAGTTCGGCAGTTTTTGTTTATATCTGGCGAATGAATGGATTTGGAGGCTTAAAATTTCATTCAGGACGACAACATTAAAACATACGGCCTTATTCCATCTTATAAATCAAAATCTATACTTTGGTAATTCAGGGCGCTCCCAAAGACGATCGGAACACGCACTTTAAAAAGCTACTTTTGCCGAAACCCCATTGAAATGAACCACTTATTTTCAAAGACATAATCAGTTTGGTCTTTTGTTTTGGCTATATCTCAGAATCAATATTTGCGCATTAACGCATTTTTGCTTGATCACATCACTCTGCAAACAGCATGATGTGTTTGATCACAGTACAATCAATATAAGCAGATTTGATATACGCCATCTTATCAATTAGCAACTATTAGTACAATTAGGCCCTAATGTATAATAATACAACGTTTGAGACTGATGAACTTTGAGATAAACACTTAACATCTCATATATAAAAACAGTACCAATCAAATTAATTGTGGACAGCTCAACTTTTTGGAAATGACAAAATTTTAGTGCTTTCTCTCAGTGAAGATGGAACTGGAGTGACAACAGAGATAACAAAGAGTTTTCAGGCTAGGGGTCGCATTGCGAAAAGCCCTGTCACCCACTGACCATTTTGTATGTGAACAGTGAAGAGCAAGTCTGGCCCTGCCAGGAACATACAGAGCAATGTATTCACAAACAAATAAGATAGGCAATTGTCCAGAAATAACCCTTTTAGGTTAAGAAGCATAAACTTAAAGACAACATGCCTCTTGCTAATTGGTAGCCAATGGAATTCTTTTATGGGGCATTCTCGGAAGTCACACACAGACCGAATTCTCTGTTTGCCTCCCATGACAGAACACAATCTAAGTAAGTGGAAATAACATTATTACTTTGATTGGATTTGGACAAAATCTGATAAACATGTTTTCAATTTCGCTACATTATTATGTTTTGTCATGGGCGGGAAAATAAATTCGGTCATGTGTGTGACATCCCAAAGAAATGCCCTTATCAGTTTTGTGTATTAGTTTTATTACCTTGATATTCCATTTTTGTCTACCTTAATGCTATTGTATGTTATGATTCATTATTTCTTAATATTTAGTTATCCCTCTGAAATGTTTTATATTAATTGTTTTTTTGTTTGTTTTTCAAAAAACTTAATAATTTTTTAATTTGTGTGGTATTAATGTTTGGTTTTGGCCACCTGGGCACCATTGGAATACAAAACAAATAAAATAAGAACAATAAGTAAACCAAAAATATTAGGTAACAAGTTTACACTTTTTAACTTTGGCACTCGTCTATAGGCTATCAGGTGTATACCAATCATGCATACATCCTGCATATGGACACATTTATCAAAGTAGCACCGTGAAACTATGTGGCCAGGACAGGCTGTGTGTTCGAACCCCGGCCAGATCATACCAAAGACTTTAACAATGGTACCTACTGCCTTCTTGTAGGCGCAGGCATTTAAAGAATGGAGTGGGGACTTGAACACACGGCGCTACCAGAAACTAACCCCCTACTGTAACTCACTGCAATTTGGCGATGTGTGGCCATGGTTATGACAACTGGAGATAGGCGCCACCTGATCACCATTCGTTGTCGCAAGGACCTTCCTTTTTTTTTACATAACAGGTTTACTCGCTGCTTTCGAGAAATTTGTTTAATACAGCTCTAATTCATCTTTCCAAGTTTTTTTGTTTGTTTCTGCATTTCCAAATGACAATGAAATTGTAGCACCTCACTGGTATTGTCATTTGTGGGATTACCAGCAGCTGGGTTGGGACTCGCGATACTAACAAGAGACCAAGACTTCAACTTTCCACAAGCAAAATATTTTAAGGCAGCCATTACCATGCTATAAATTGCTACCTATACGCTGTAAACCTAGAATGCAATAGTAAATTAATCGATTCGCTGCGCATCATGGCGCCTTACTACCAAACGCCCTTAGGCGCATTCAAATCCATGAAATCGCGCGCGTGTTAGACACCGATCCAGGATGTACAACAAAACCAATCTCCTTAAACTGTCCACAAAATACTGGTCGTATAGTCGACATACCAGGATTCTCTGTAAGACTTGTGTGGGAGTTTATTGATACTTTGTACTTAAAGGCTTATGGAGTATATATGAATTGTAGGGGTTAGTTGATGTGGTTACCTCAAAACTTAATCGGCCCCGATGTGGCATCTCCTAAGAGTTAATATTAGATTTTAAAGGCTGACCTCATAGATTTTGAAATTGAGATTTTTTTCAGAGATAAATTTTTAGTAATATTGAAAAAGTCACCTGGCACTAAAGATAAATAGTCACCGAAAATGCCTCAATTTCCAAGTTTGAAAGAATTAGATTTTTTTGTTTTCATGCCGTAAACGTCCTTTAGTACGGATAACATGCCATAATAGGAAAACTGTGTGACACAAATCCCGGATCCGAATTTTATAACAAAAGTTTAATTTTCTATATGAAGGACTTCGTTTGAGCTTAGCTATTTCACCAGTGAGTTAGGTAGACAGACAAGTACATTGATGTATAGCAAAAAAAATGATTTTTTTTGGAATTGAGGGTGCCTCCTCAGAAAATCTCCGAGTCCGACTTTAGTGCCTTGAGCTGATCTTCCGATTCTGGTCCACTGCCCTCCTCCTTTCACCTCATCTTCTCTTCTTAGGTACAACTTCTTTGTGTATGCTATTTCTGTTTTGAAGAAATAAGTCCAATTTACATGGGCTCTAACTACACTTCTCAGAAATGTGTTCTGATGGGGAATGGCTTAAAGTTCATAAGTCTATCCTATCTATCCGACTTAAATCAATGTTTTCACACCAAAAGCAAAACTGTAGACACATCCTAAATTAGACCCTATTTTGCTTAATAATTGACAACATGTGATGGATAGATTGGTAAGGGGTTCAGGAGGGTTAGCTCCAGACACAATCCCTGACATGAATTTAGAACCTACATAGTCTCTGGGTGAATGGGCATTTCATGATCCACAGCCCATCCCCCCCCGACTTACCTCAAACAATTTGAGATTTTTATATCATATCCCCATTGGCCTAAGTCTAGTAAGTGTGCCTAATCTTTGTGCAAATTTGACCTACGTGGAAGTAAATTTTGTAATTTGTATTTTCTTTCTGTAAATGGACAGAAATTACATCAGACATTTGGCTCATAACATAAAAAGCTTCATCAGAATCAACTATCAACTGAAATTTGGATAACCTTTTCTTGAGATATCGAGCGATAACCATAAAGCAAAATGAGGTTCTAGGTCGAGAAATGCACCCTTTTAAGATGGATGAATTTGAATCTTTCCCCAAGAGGCTAATGGAACCTAACACGTAAAGTGAATATATTCAAAAACACATTATGTTTTTAAATCATCTAAACTTGAAGCCTGATTTCACTTCCATGTTTTATGAAATATATCCATGTCCCTTCTGAGAAAGTGGAATCCCCAAATTACCATAATACCACCCCTAAAAGAGAAATGGCCTCGACCAGGGACCCCAGGTCACACCCTGTCGACATAGCTCTTCCTCAATTCCGTTCTGGCTCAAACCCACACGGACGCGGGTATATATCATGCTGTGGGGCGCGGCCTGGAAGCGGGAGTCAACATTGGGAAAGGAAAATCAGGCTTCAGTTAGATGATTAGAAAAATAATGTGTTTTTGCATATAAATAATTACAAGAACGGATTTCTTTACACCAATGTTGACTGAAAGATATGCATTAACCTCCGTTGAATGAATATTTTCAATCACACACCATGACTAGCACAATAGTCGGAGGTGGAGCATGATATATCAGAGCAGCCAACAGAATGCAGCCAAAGGCGAGCACCTGCCTAACATAAAGCAACCTATATTATCTATCTAGAAGGCCGCAGCCGAGACGCTGTTCACCACGTAGCGACAAATGTCCGGTTTGTCATTAGGTTGGGGATGTCAATGGATGGATTATGTTGGATGTCTCGAGCAATCACATCAATGTAGTTAAAGGGGCGACGACCCCTGTTTTGGCATGGTAAACTCCAACATGTACGTCTGCGACTACTTGGTCAATCGCAAGATAACAGTGACCGGCAACTCGTGCACGGCGTTGGCGCAACAGAAGATGGAAATGGGAGGGTATTCCATATATCTGTGGCTTTGGTCTGTGCTCGCGACAGGGATATGTTTTGTACTCGCTAAGAAGCTTGGTGTAGGTGCAAATACCGTCTATCCTGTAGCTCTTTCTTCAGTCCAGGTCAGATCCATATAAAGATACTCTCTACACAGGACTCTAAAGAATTTCAGCTTGGTTGAATTGGAGATACCAGATTGCCATAAGTGGTGTAGTTTATTGAAGGCATTCCAAGCTGGTCCTTTGCGTGACAGGAAGTCTTTCTTGCTGTCGGGCAACATAGACCCTAGATACTTAAGTCCTTGACCTCTTTGAGGTGGCTACCATCTGCTGTGCAGATAGGTTGATGATGTCTTCCTCATTTGACAGTCATATATTCAGTCGCTTGGCATTTAGATGTAGCCTGACTTGTCTGCGCATTCTCAAGTGAGTGTTAGGTAGATTATTGTGCACCACCTACGTTAAGGGCCTAAAGGCATAAACATAAGATCGGGGACATAGATGCTCACCTGACATACGGAATACTCCGGGGCGCGCGTCATAGTCGGCAACCGGATGGGAGACTTTATGAATAGTGTAGTTTGAAATTAGTGTTTTTCGGCAGGGTTGCCCTCGCAAACGTTCTCTGGGGGTTTGTACGTTTCTGTAGTACACCGACGCGAACGTTGTGGGAGCCTCCATGACATAGCTACGCAGATTTCGGCAGTGCTGATTCCGCGGTGATAGGCCCAGGAGGACGTGATGTTAGAACAGAATGGGCTCGAGCTGGGAAGCTCCTATCACCGCGGTGGAATCATTAAGTACAATGCGCTACTCCATCTAGCAATTGTCGCTTTCGATGCGACCAGGGGGGGAAGAGTGTTGTAAGAAACAACGAGTGTTCGAGCCCCTGGGCGGACTAGTTTACGTTTATAGTAATCAAGGGCCCGAACAGGACACCACAGGCGATCTTCCCGCACCGAGAGTGACATGCAATTCGGGGTAAGAAATTGTTGGTGCGGAATGACGGATTGATCGTTCTTTGCCAGGAAATCGGCCTTAAGAACAAAACAAAAAAGTCTTGACCCCGTCCGAGAGAATCTGACGCTGACATCGAGATATACTTAATCTCCGAGCATCGTTTCCCACGGGAGAGAGCGACCAGGAAGACCTCTTAATGGTGACATGTTTTAGTGACGCCACAGCCATTGGTTCGAATGGGGGCTTCAATAAGTAGTCTAGACAGTATTAAGGTCCCATGGTGGGACCATCTTCCTGGCCGGAGGTCGTGTATTAAAACATACCTCTAGAAGGAGACGGATCGAGCCATCGTCATTAATGGTGGATCCGTCGTCGAAAAACTCTGGATGCTAGGATAGCGGAATGAGTTTCTGATCAGTCGAGTTCAAGGCCGCTATCAAAGCGAGCAGTGAGAAAAGTCAGCGATCTCGGCTACAGATGGCCCGAGTCGGAGACACCTCGCGTCGCTCACACCAGAGGAAGTAGGGTAAAAGCAGCTTAGAGGAAGCGTCCATGGTGGACTTCCTTCTTCCGCTGATATGAGCGAGGCCGCCCTCTGCGAAAAGCCAGAATCTCGCTGCCGGATAATGGCCACACAGTCAACGCTAGTGACTCCACCCCCACCCTGCGAAAGGACTGGCGCTCCCTCCGTCCGGAAGGGATACTAGGTCCGGACGGATCGGGAGACGCAGCGGCGGAGCCGCCAAGCGTCCACCTTGGGCGAACCAAAGTGTTTTCGGCCAAAAAGGGGGCGATGAGGATGACACGGACGCCTCCCGCCCAATTTTCGGAACTACACGATGTAGAATCAGAATTGGTGGGAAGGCATAGGCCGTGATCCGCCAGTCCCATCGCCAGGGAGCGTTGACTGCGTAAGACCTGGGTCGTGCGTCTGGGTTGCATTTACGAGGGAGCTGGTGACCAGTTTCGAGGCGAAAAGGTCGATCTGAGGAACATATAATCTCTCGAAGATCTCCGGCACGACATATCGGTTAAGTATCCAATTCCGAGGCCGTCGTCCTGCCGGAGGGACAGATCGTCGGCAAGGAAGTTGACAGCCCCTGGAATGTGTACTGCGGAATCGTGATGCCCGATCCTGGAAACCACGCTATGATAACCTTGGCGTCGAGACACAGGGGCCGGGACGAGTTTCCCGCCCTGCTTGTTGATGGAGGCCACCACGGTGGAGTTGTCCGTTCGTACTAGGACACTGGAGTTGGTCACAATCGCCTCGAAAGTGAGCAAGAGTTGTTCTACTGCCAACAATTGAGAGGGGATTGACATGGGCCTGGGCTGTCTGGGACCACGTCCCCGCGACACTCAGATCTAGGGTAAAACCCCCAACCAGGACTTCGACGGTCACGGTCGTGATGACACACAATGACAGGGGCGCCGGGGAAAGAGTTTCACGAGTCAGAGTGGGGCGGTGAGACCCACCAGCCAGGTGCTCCCGGATCCCGAGGGGGGTGGTGACGGGGATCAGACGGGAATATGGGTGCTTGATCGCCTGTAATGTCGCCCGAGGTGCATTGAAGCAGCCTCATAGGATGCGACAGTACGGGAC
>JAMKCH010078725.1:0-47242 GCA_023653785.1 Ophioderma brevispina | reverse complement strand
ACGCTCTCTTATACTTTCTCGCATCGATTATTGCAATGGTTTACTTTCTTCGCTACCAAAGTCGTATACTCTTCGTCTTCAGCGCCTACAAAATTGGGCTGCGAGACTTGTTTTTACTGTAAATAGACAGCAGGACCCAAAACCACTGCTTAAATCTCTTCATTGGCTTCCTGTGAAACAGAGAATTTCGTTTAAAATTTCTTTCAAATTGTTTCAAGTTACATGTTCCAAAAAGAAACCTTAGGACTCGAGTAAAAGCTGGTGATAAAAGTTTTACTGTTTGTGCTTCAAAGTTATGGAACAACCTTCCTGTTCTCATTAGGCAGTCAGTATCTGTAAACGCCTTTAAAAAGGCACTTAAGACACACTTGTTTCCTAATTGATTTGTTTTTCATTATGTTATATTTATTGCTCATTTTCTTACTTTCTTTTATTGTAAGCGCCTTGAGCCTTGGGGAACGGCGCATCATAAATGCTAGTTGTATGTATGTATGTATGTATGTATGTATGTATATCCACCGCCATCTTGAGTTAAGCACGTGCGAAAAATACAATATGTCATAAATTATTTTTGTTACCTATCTACAATGGTAGCTTTTCATAATAAAAGTGTAGCTAGGAAAATTAAAACACATGGTACTAAATTTTAATGAGTTTGCTTCACAAGTTTTAATTGTATATCTATTTCCTGTCATTTTTGTTTATACATTAGTCTTATCTTGAATGCTACTTAAACTGCAAAGCAGCTCCATTGTTAAATTCCTAAAAATGGATGCCAGGGTTGTGATTGATTTTGAGGAAACAATCCGGAAATGGTATGAAATAATATAAAGTATCTCAAAATGGGATAAAAACGTGTGGATAAAATGTGTAGAAATGTGAATAAAAGTGTGTGGATTTTGGTAAAAACAAACAGACATAATTATCTTTAAAAAAATTGAAATCAGGAATAAAAATGCTGAAATCTATAGAAATCCTGTTTACCATTTTATGTGATAGTATGTGTGATACTTGCATTGAGTTGTCATTAGTAAATAAGCATTACATCTTTTCATATTCCAAGGTTTTCGAATTCGGCAAACTAATATTTCAAAGCTTTCAGAGGGTATGTGCATTGGGATCAGAGGAGTCTGTTTTCAGTAAAATTCATTTTTCTAGTATTATTTAGGATGTCTCCATAGGTTGAGATGGTGGTTTTAAATTTAATTATCACCCCTTACATTCCGAGTTGGTTTTCACACTGATTCCGGTGTCCCAAATTTAAAAACACTTCTTGATCACCAGCTGCACACCACCATTTTTGGTAGACGCGTCATATAGAAGTCCCATTGATGCAAATGAGATATTACAATTGATTCCGTCATGCGCTGTATGACGTTGTGCAGTAGCGCTTGACGGAATGAATAGCAATACCTCATTTGCATCAATGGGACTTCTATATGAAACGTCTACCCTATCAGTAATTCTGTACCCTGGTGTCATGTGACATCGTCATGTTTTGTCTTATATGATAGGAATGTCACCTGTGTGCTCACTGTCTAAATCCAGACGAAATGAACATGTTGACGACAATCATTTTCACAACACATCAATAGACAGGATTGCGACGGGCCTGGCCTGGACACCAATGGTCTGTCTTTTTTGTCTTAGTACATCGTGCTTCGTTTTGAAATGTTCCGATTTGCGACGAGTAAACTTGTACAGAGATGTGTGGGCGTATGAGGACGCTCTGTGTTCTTTGCAAAACTGAGGTTACAAGTATAGTCGCACGGAAAAGTAACTTAACGTTCTTGTTTTTATTGATTTAGATACATGAAACGTAGCTGTATGGAGAAAGCTCCATGATATCCTGCCAGAAATAGAACAACTCAACGTGGCATGGTTTTCGGGCCAACTGTAGAACAAGATATCTTCTGGTGCACGTGAATTACATTGACTACCGCTGTTTTTTCTTTTCCATAAGTTTACCTTAAAGGAAATATGTCATGATCCTGAATATTTGGAAAAGTTGGTATGGATGGAAAGCTTAAGTAACGAGATTACATATAAACAAAATAAGTTTGAAAATTGTCCACATTTGATTGAGTTATTTTGCCCTTTTATTTTCCCGCCCAATAGCGTACTCGAAAACGATTCCGACAAATCCACAACGCAGGCATATGGTGACGTCAAAGTGATTGACCATCCATAATTTACGTCGTTGTGACATCATATCGCAGTGATGCCACGTCATAATATTCCAACACAACGAAATGAACAATATGTCCTTCTGTACGTTTTTTTTGTAGCATACAATTCGAGTCAACACGATGTTTTGGTCTGCCCTTTTGACGTCACGATTTGGCGCTTTTGATCATGAAGCCGTGGCGAAAAAATCCGCCCGTTTCTTCGTATGTCAAAAGCAAAAATTAAAATTCGTCGGTCTCTTTTGTGTAAATTTTACATCAACTTGTATTATTTTTTCGGGAATTCGTGAGGTATGTACATATAATTTTTATGAAGGTAAGTCAAACTGAGTATGACAAAAATCTTGACATATTTCCTTTAACATGTTAACAGATAGACAAAATGACATGTCTGTAGTTGATTTGCTAGTTGTATATGGCTAAGGTAATATGAATACCTTTAAGAGTAGAGTAAGATCATGGTTACTCCACAAAAGTTGGTGGGGGCAGATCTGTCTTTAATGGTGAATTCATACTTTTTAGGGGCAGTCGTCCGGCCGACTATGTCTTTGAACATGCTTTGATGCATGCAATCGTTGCATGGCAACATCTGCCGATGATATATGAACCAGAGCTTGATTTGGGTGAAAAGTACACATCACAAAACAAATTCTGAACAAAAATATCTGCTGAAAAAGTGAATGCGGGTCTCCTTGTTACAGGTCAGAGACAGGTGGAACCAAGCCGGGGGATGGCGGCAATCTCATGGGAGGATGTAAGATGTTAAGACCCCCCCCCCCATTTTCACCATCGTTGTCTACCCCAAAGACCCTTATTCTTTTAAACATTTTTTTTGTTACGACTGTCACTCAAAGACCCAATTTTTTGGGAAATTTTTCACAGAAGCCCTCTAATGGTTAGCAGACCCTTTGTTTGAAAATTTATAGTAGCAAATTTGTCACCGGTCAATACGCCGCAACAACAAAACCTTTTCCGAGGAATTCGGCTGTCTCTCACTCAAAGACCCCTACTTTTTGCCGTCCTTTTTCAATCACACCGTGCTTCCTAGTTATGAAGCGCCAGCTTACATCGTATCCATTTTAGTTATTTTTTGTGAGTTCTGCCGAAACTTGGCGTAGCACGAATCTTAATGATTCATCGTTGTTGAAATTGTAATTTCTAATGTATACATAAATATAACATAATAATAACGGATTCTATCATTCTGAAACGAGGTTTCGTTCGTCCTGATTTGTTTTCGCATGTCCAATGATCCCTACAATTGGAGTAGGGATTGCGTTTATTCATAGCCTGACGTAACCGAGGCATCGAACGGGAGACAGCAAATTCCGACCCCGTGACTTTCTCCAACAATTCTGAACGGCAGGCAAATGCGCGGCCAAAGCAAATATTAGCCCATTTTAAATTTTTGGGTTAAATTAGGCCAAAGTAATCCTTCGCCATCGGGGTGAAATTCAGTTTCCTTTCCATTGCGTCCGATTTTCGGTGGACAGGGGGAAGAACTTCCCACCTGACCCCGCGACGGCACCGGGCCTACCTTTGAGCAAATAGGGCCTATATTGCAGGGCTATGGAAACTCTGCTATATGAATAGTGTTATTCTCATGCATTGAACAGAATGCACCAAGGATATGAAGTGCGCATTTTAAAGGGGGATTGAAAAATCAGCGAAAAGGTTCTGGGTTGCTAAGGACGTAGACTCTCTCTCTTAAATTTTAACAACTCGAACTAACTCCAATGATTGTTTGTACTTAAAAGAGCGAATTTCCACTCAAAAAGAGTGAACATTACTCCAAAAGAGTGATTTCCACGCGTTTTCGTGTTGTCCTTCCGTTTCACTCCTAAAAGTGTTGTCCTTCGTATTAACTCCTCAATGAGTGGAAATCCCCTCCTTTTGAAAGCGACTTTTACTCTTCTTGAGTGAAATTCAACTCTTTTTTACTACTACTACTAAATTCGTTTTAGTACAACACACGGCCCGTTCTACTCACGGGGGTAGCCTATAAGGCATCTACACCATGTCTACCGCTGCAGCTACTGCACAGTACAACACTGGGCTAGTTGCGATGTTGTAGCTGCAAGATAGGGCTTACTAAGTACACCATTAGTAGGTATAAAACAGTATTTGGCTCTTGCTTTACCTACCCAATGGCTAAACCCTGTAGTTGCCCACTGCAGGTGGAGAAGCAAGGTGGATGTTGATTTATACAGTACCGGTGTAACACGCAGGCACCACTAATAAATGCAAATGGTGGCTCCCATGCGAGTGGCCCCATCTCTCTGCATTGGCGTTTGGGCCAGACCCCTCATTATGTTCGCTGTGGTGGGGTTCGCCACTCCTCCCGCACAGCGAGTCTGTTTTGCATTCCCAGCATAATCTGGATAACCCAGTTAATCCTCCTTCACTCCTGGGTGAGAGAGGCAAGCGAGTTAAAGTGCCTTGCCCAAGTGTCACAACACATTGGCGACAGCGGGGGCCGAACCCACCACTCCTTATGCTTAGAGGCTAAACGCTGATATCCACTGGCACCACATGTGCCCTCCTACCACATAGCTACCACATAGCTACCCCGCGGTTTCCACGACGCCCCAATTTTGAGAGTGGGTTGAAAATTTCATGAAATGATGGCGCTATACACTTCGAGCGCCGGTTATAGCGTTTTTTTGGAAACGTTGTTTAGGAAAATCATTACGAAAATTCAAATCGAGCACATCAAAAACCCCCATATAACCGCACTTGTAATAAAAAATGCAAATATTTTTAATTTTTTTGTAAAAAATTTGTTTTTATCTATTTGGGCATGAGAATACCGGCGCGCGTGGGAGAGCCGGTGTAAACCCACGTAGCCACTCCACGACAGTGCAGACCGCCGCTGTGTGTACACTATATCCGTCTATGCGGGCAAAAATACACGGAATCCCTGGCTGGGGAGTGTACGTCTATTGGGTAGGTACTCCATGTTCTAACTCGGTGGTAGCTGTGTGGTAAACTACCATGAAGCAATTGGCCGTGTACACCCCATTCCGTAAGCTTAACAAATCTACACTTTAAGGTGCATATGGCAACCCTAAATATCAGTCATTTCTTCCTTCGCCCAAACCTCCACAAGCTTCTCCTCAGGCTTTAACTGCACATAAACACGACAAGTTTCATTTTTTCATCAAATTTTACTTAGGTGCTCAAACTCAAAAAATTTTTTTTTGAGATAGTTCAACCCCTGGCGTAGCGCCCGCCGTTTATTACACGGCCCAATTTCTTCATGGTAGTTACCACACCGCTACCACCGAGTAGACATGGATTACCTACCCCTAGACGTACACGCGCCGGCCATGATCCGTGTCTTTTTGCCGCATAGACGGGTAGTGTACACACGGCGGCTGTCTGCACTGTCGTGGAGTAGCTACGTCGTTACACCGGCTCTCAGCGCGCCGGTAATTTCTCATGCCCAAATTTTTGTTTTTTTGATATTTTGTGCATATCATTTCATTTTTATTACAAGTGCGTTTATATGGGGGTTTTTGATTATGCTCGATTTGAATTTCGTAATGATTTTCCTAAAACCGTTCAAAAACGCTAAACGGAGCTCAAGTGTATAGCGCCCTCATTTCATGAAATTTTCACCCACTCTCAAATGGCGTCGTGGTAACCGCGGTTATCTACGTGGTAGCTGCGTGTTTCTACACCGGTACTGTCTACTCAACCTCCACCTTCTCTCCACCTATGGGCAACTAGACAGGGTAGCCATTGGGTAGGTAAAGCAGAGTAGCCACATTATTGTATACCTAATAACTGGTACTTAGTAAGCCCTAGCTGCAGCTACCAACCCGTGCCTCGCAATAGCCCAGTGGTGTACTGTGGCAGTAGCTGCCGCGCGGTAGACATGGTGTAGCTGCCGGTATGCTACCACGTGAGTAGAATGCCCGGCCGTGTAATAATAATAATGCAATTACCAACAGCTCGGCCGTGAACGTCCGTCAAGCAGAACGGAATGGATGAACGTCTACATGTGAGCACGATCGTGACATTTATTAATTGCTAAACAAAATGTAAATGTCCATCATGTCTTCAAACAAGCATTTTTCAAAGACAAACTTCTCATGTTCAACTAAGATGTCTATCGCACCCTAAACTCACTGCTCAACAAACATGTTAAGCATCTACCTACTGATTCAGCAACAGAACTCGCATATCAGTTCCTCCCTCATTCTTTGTAAAATAAGATTGTCCAGCTCCTCTCTGTTGTATTAAATCACCATGTTAATCTTCCGAGTGCTTTCAAGACACATCTTGTAAACCTATTACGCCTCTTGAAGTGTTCAGGACCAACTACTGAAGAAGAAATTCAAAATCAAACTCATCCCAAGCAAAACCAGTCGATTAGATCCTATTCCGACATGGTACCTCCAGAAAAATTTAACCTCAACTTCTTCCAGTGCTTTACTGATATGTTAATGTCTCTCGTTCCTACTGGAGTGTTTTGTTCAAAAGGAGCTCATCTGCAATTATTAGGACCTCTCCTGAAGAAAGCCAACTCTTGATCAAAATACCGGTACATTAATTGAAAAGATTGCATGCTCACGTCTCACAGAACACATGGATTTATTCAACCTTGGACCCTTACCAATCAGCTTACAGACCATGGCATAGCATTGAATCAGCACTTATTAAAGATCCAAATGAATATGTTTTCAATGATGCTAATAAGCTGTTCTTCCTTCTGTTTTTAATTAAATATCCCAACTGCTTTTTCGCACGATTGCTCACAATATCCTACTTTCACGTATTTCCTCACGAATTTGTGTCAGGCCCAGTGCTAATGGTATTTCGTCCTACTTGCTGTTGGTCGTTATTTACCCAATTGATATATCAGGGGTCAGCTTTCAGAACCGATCACTATGCAGTTCGGTTTACCACACAGGGCTCTGTTGTTGGACCGGTTGGCCTACACCCATTTACAATCCCCCCTATCCTTCCAGTTGGTGCCATTGCTAATCATCATCACGTCTCTCATCATGTAATATGCCGATGACACATTTTATACGTATCGTTTGATCCCAACGTGCCGGGTAGAACTCTCCCGGTGGCATTTCTCAATTCCAAACATTGATATCTGACATAACAAACTGGATGAACTGCAAACAAACGTAAGTTAAATGAAACGTAAAACAGAATTCTTCATTGGTGAATCCTCCATAAATAAACACTGCGATCTAATGTAACGCTTTCTATTGGCAGTGACACATTGAACCGTCAAAGACCTTAGAATCTGTGTGCTTCTTTGTACACTCACATGACCTTGTCGTCTCATATTACTAATGTTGCAATCTGTATTGTTTTTCATTTACGAATATTGCCAAAATAGAAATATATCGACAAACCACTGGTCACCATGTAGGACGTTGATTTAATTCTTTCAATCACGGCTTGATATTGCAACAAACAGCCTTCTCTTCATCCTCCTCGTCCCCATCTACTTATATTTCTCGGCCTTTAACGTCTACAGAATTGGGCAGCACGTCATGTATTTGAAGATGCCCTCAAATATGACAAACACTCCCCTGAACCACTTTTGAAATCACTTCAAGCGGCTACCATACTCCAACGGCTCATATTTAAATTACTTCTGCTTGTGTAGAATGCCCTTCACAACCAAGGACCATATATTTGTTTGAAATTGTTTACTCGTTATCTGTACCAAGGACACCTCCGGGGGATCTTCCAATGCATTCTCTTCGGTCTTGACTACCTATCACTACACTAGAGGTATCTAGCTGGTTTATGAAATCATCTGCATTAAACCTAACCTCGTCTTTAACCAAGCCTTTTTTGTAACACTGAGGACCCAGGGGGTGGTACCACCCCCTCGAGAATTTGTTATAAAGCAACCCGATGCTTTATGATTTTAATACCAATGGATACCATTGATACCAAATAATTACCAACAATAGCTAGTATGCGTCACAATGACGCCATCAGTCTACGAGTTCGGCAAAATTGCCATTTTCCATAGAAATTTGCAAAATCCAATTTTTGCGCTAAATAAGTAGGAATATCGGATTTTTCATGTGGTTTTCAACTCTCAATGAGGGCAAGACTAGTCCTAACATAAACCAGAGTTTTAAGAGCCATTCTACACCTATATTTTTAAAAAAATAGCACCATAAATATTGGGGTGGCAGCCACCCCCCTTAACCCTTCGACTTTGACGCGCAAAGCCCTAGACCCAGGTGAATGTGCTACCTTCACATTTTTTTTTTTCGCTAAAATGACCAGAACGGATGAGATAATGATTACCTAGAAGCTTTTTTGGCATTTTAGCGCTCCCGGAGCAAAGTTCACAGTTCTCTGGGGAAGTGGTACCCTCTCCACCCTCTCCCACCGACCTCGCCCTCCCCCCCTTGGTAGACGAGGTTTAATTTGTACAGCATATTCACACGTGGTATCCGCGTGTATTTTGTGATTCTTGCCACCGATATGTACATATTTTCCCTATCACAGAATGAACAATCTTATATGAAACCATGTAGCCCCTATTCCCTCTTTTGGCCATTTTAAGGTTCATTTTGAAGGCCCACTTATGACCTTCATTGTATTTTTTATTATCTGCAGGAGCCGGACGCAGGATTTATTTAGGGGGGTGAAGGACATCAAAAAAGTGGACCTTTATTTTTTTTATATGTCTTTTTTCCTTTTGAACTTTCATCACCAAAAGTTTTATTTTTTTTGGTTTGGTCAAACATTTCTCTAACTTTTGTCCCTTTTTAATCACAAATTCAGCAAAAAGTGGACCTTTTGGCCCCTTTTTGGGAATTTTTTTTTGGGGGTGCGACCGCCCCCCCCCACTGCGAACGGGCCTGATATCTTAAGCAAGATTTTACTATTTTAATCACATTTTGTATATTAGACAATAAGACAAAAATGAGCAATTTGCTCAAGGATTTTCCCTGCTCAGAATTAAAATTCCCTGATTCTTCTCCAATTTGTGTCGCAAACCAGTGGCAACCATTTCAAAAGTTCATATATATTGTTTGGTTCATTTCGAACAGTGCAATGATATAATTTCAGAGTTGTCACAGCAGTCACTGAATCATACCAATTAATGTGACCATTTTTGTTTAAAGTTTCATTTCCTAATATCAAGTTTTGCGCGGATCCCGGCTTTCACAGACGCGATCTGTATAAGTAAGTTTTGTCACCACCCTAAGGGCCCTGGTGTAGTTAAATAGGGCCCAGGGCCCTAGCTTGGTGACAAAGTTTACTAATGCAACTATGTCTGGGTGTCATGGGATGAATAGATTCACACCAGTCACCTGGAATTTTCTATTACTCTCTGATAAATCAATAGCACCCCAAATGATGTCATCACCAACCCAAATATTGAATGCTTTCTTGTCCCTCCTTGTAGACTTGACACAAACCACACCAATGCTATTTGCATTTCCTGGTACCTTTAAAGGAGGAATTAAAAATCGAACCTCCATTTTCTAAAATGGCTTGAAAGTTTCCCTCTTTTCATAGCAACAGAGTATTTAAATTTTTGTTTCTTTAATTTTCATTTGTTATTTCTTGATTTTTACCTAAATTGTTTTTTTAGTTATTAATTTTGTATTAATTTTTAAGCTGGCAATGAATGGATCCATATGACTGAGAAATCCTTAAACATGGGCGTTTTTTTATGAGAAATCCTTAGACATGGGTCCCATTTTCCCCAAAAGTGCCACAAAATGCTCTTAAAAGCCACAGTTTAAACAGGTGAGGAATTAAAAATCAAACCTCAATTTTCTAAAATGGCTTGAAAGTTTCCCTCTTTTCATAGCAACAGAGTATATATTTGAAGCAAAATCCTTAAACAATTGTACACTTTTCTACCAAATGACCCTTAGGCTGAGAAAATGCCATATGCCGTGGTGAGGGTTTCGAGTCCTCAGCCGCACATCCCCGACAAAACCAAATCCGAGTCCCCCCGCTATTACAGTCCCACTTCATATAAGAAAAGATAATATTTTAAGGATATATTCCACTTTAATCAAGACGTATTCATTATATCCCCGATATGTTTGTTAACTTATCAAGTTAGCAATGTCATTCAAGCTGTCAAATTCTGTAGTCTCTCTTGCAAGTACACCAACCTCAATGTCTTCACAATATCACACAAGGTGACAAAAGCACATTCTGACTGCATTTTTAAGTGCCAAATAGTATCCTCGACAATCTTGAACAACAAAATGTTCATGGGATTAAAGCAATTCATGATTGTAAAGACGGATAGTCATGGCATAATCATGTGCAACTTGCTAAGACTGCAGCATTGCAGTACAACAGTAAAGCAATCAGTAGGCACAGCCCGTATGCCAACCCGTATGCCATTTCACCAAGATCAAGAGAGGGTGCTACAAATTGTGCTAAAAATAGGCTATTTAAATGGGTAATTACACACCCTGTGCCAAGAAAAAATTCAAATTTATTTATGGCAAATGAAAGTTTATTACATTTCCTTCCATTTTATACCAAACCCACCCTTCCAAGGACTGAAAAACAAATATGCAATCAAAAATAAGAACAAAGTTAATGTTTCCTATACTTTACTGTAGGGGGCATAAATTGATCCCCCATTTACAAGGGGTTGTGTGAATTTTTTTGTGGGTATCCCTGAAAGGGTAGATACTAGGGGGCATAAAGTTATCAAAAATGTGTGTCAAGTAAAAATAGCATGAAATCACTATGGTTGGGACCTGTGCACCCTGGTTATGTCGATATGACGGCAACTGCTGGTTAGAACACGAGGAGTTCTTCTGAGAAAAATTTTAAAAACGACAGTTATACGGGATGAAATATTGACGTTGTATTAAATAAAACGGGAACTACATGAGTTACAGGATATGACGAAAAGTACGATAACTTGAGTTATGAAAAAAATTAGAATACGAAATGCTTTGGTTCGATGTAGGAGGATTCATAAACTATAGGATGACGATAACTATTCAAGAGTTTTGAGGAGGCGCTTCTGTTTCAGTGATCGCTTCCCCCGGTCGCTTCCGTTTTAGTGATCACCTCCATTTTAGGGACGCACCATTAGATTTCAAGGGGGGTTGGAAGTTTGGGTGAGGACAAGTTTTTTTCCCTTGGATTTTGGAGGCAGGTATTTTTTTCCTTCAAGTCATAGGCTGGATTTTGTTTTGCCTATACTTCCGGACATGTTCTTTTTTTGGTGGCGGATTGATACACTTGGTCATGTTTTTGTTTGTTATGTCAGGCCCCTTGCATATTTGGGGACAGGGTTTGCTAATAATCATGGACACCTAACACGTAGGCGCAGGGCGGTGTTGTACAGGAACATTTGCAATCTTTGCTTTCAAAAAAGCATTTTCCATGCAAATTTGATTTAAACATTCTGAAGGGTTCACTTAATAATGCTTCTAGGTTATGTCTGATCACGATAACATATAGTTGATGGGTTAAGTTTTGTTTGAATTGAGCATAAACGTGTTCATGCAGAGTTCGTACACTCAAGCTGTCGGGGGTGGTGCCCCCTCCGCGCGATGCGTCAAAAACCCTTACAATATCCGCTTTCCCAAACACAATTTTCACATGCAAATTTGATAGAAACAAACTTGAAATTTGTAAGTGTCACTTTCCATGTGTCTTGCTTTTGAATGCTTATAGGTATGATTAACGTTTTTAAAATCAAAATATATAATTGATGGGATTAAAGTTTTTTATTGATAGCAGAAAGTGTTCCTGCTTGAGTCGTAAAATCAAGCTGTCTGGGGTGGTTGCGGTGCGATGTAATTTCCACCCAAACCACCATTCTCACCCCTGCAAAGGAAATCGTCGGTAATGCATGAAGGACGCCTCTATAGTTCATGGAACGCGAGAATTTGAAAACATTCCGCAAGTATAAAGCGACATGATCCCAAGTTACCTTTGTGGTTTTCAAAAAATCCCACTTTACATAAATTCTCAAAAAGTCGATTTTATTTTAAAAATTATAATACAGGCTTCAATGTGGTAATTGACAATCCTTCCCCAATATGACCCTTTCCCCCCAAGAGCCCTACAGGCCGCTTGCATAGGATGGGCATTGTATTAATATTAGCCAAACATATATGTGTGAGTGCCATTCTGGTTTTCTTGGGGAGGAAAGATCCATTTTCATTTTGGTGTTCTGGGGCCGACATGAACCCTAAATGGAATTGCCAAAAAACACACACCTATTACAATATGACAACCAGACCACCTTATGAGGTAAGGCATGATATCTACCAAGGGCTCATTCAGTAAGCTGGATGGGCCAATGTTAACAACGACTGCACATGCAGGGGTTCTGGGTATCATAATATATAAAATGTAGGGGGGGGTGTTGTCACCCTTTGCCCTCAATATGATGGTGAATGCATTATAAAGGTTATTGAACGGTGTCATGTGAATGACCCCCGCCCCCCCCATTTACTAGTGAGCTGTGAGATGTACACCGTCAGGAGGAATTGTGGGCACCAGGGTGTGGAAATGGAGTACGCAACTTTTTCTATTGAGGATTTTTGTCAATGATGACCTAACCTAATAATTTCTGGAGGGGGTTGCAAAATTTAGTGCAGTGCCATTTTGCTAGAAATCCAATATGGCGCCTATCACTCTCGAATTCATTCAAATGGCCATAATTCTGACTCAAATCCAGGTTTTAAAGCACGAGAAATCTTTGGAGCGGTTATTGACGTGATTTTGATCACAAAATACCATCAAATTCCAATATAGCCAACACTAAACAACCCAATATGCCCTGAAATCATTTCAAGTGAGGGACATTACCTCATTCCAGGTATTGTGATGGAGGCATAATTTCTGCGCTCGATACCAAGGAGGAAAACTCAAAGATGACATTTAAGTGTCTTAACAAGCTTACCAATCAAGAGTGGAAGCCAATGTGGCTGCCTTTTAATATCTTTAAAACTTACAAATGTCATTAATTCATTAATATATTGGCCGTCATTTGAATTTTAAGCCTGTGGTCAAACCAAAATTATCAGATACGGTGATCATGCTCAAAGACATAATCTCATACTTTAATGTAAAAACTTTATAAAAATTTTGGGGTTTTATAACTTACTACAAGACAGATGTCTCCGTAATTATGGGATTTTAAAGAGATTTAACAGGTTTCGCCACATTGGTCCCCATTTAACATTTTTGCATGTCAAAGAAACAGAAATTCCCATAAGAATGTCAAATTGTCAACTACTTATCTCATACCCGTTTTAAATTTCACCTTTGTAAGAAAAATTAGTTGATGAACTACATATAATACACATACAATGAGGTTATACTATGTTTTATAGGCGGCCTTGTTATTGCTGCCATCTTGAATTTTGAAAATGTCCATTACAGAAAAGGCCAAAAAGCGGTTCTAGTGTCAAAAACATGTATTAGCATAAGTGTAAAGATAATGCATGCATAGAGAAGTGGAATCAAGGCCTCTAAACTGCAAAAGATGCAGAACTGGAACGATCAGGATGCGTGGGAAATGCATTCTAAGTTGTGATCGTAACACTTGAAGGAGTTGATAATTGTACAGATTTTGAACACCGGCAGAACATATTTGTGTTCAGTATGTATTCAAGTCGTGTAAGTAGGTATAATAGAGGAGTTAAGATCATTTTATTGATTCCGAGAGCATATTTGACTTTTGCGCAGGCAATTGGATTTTTTGTGGCTAATTGTAATAGAAGAAATCACCACTTCCAACCACTTTTCGTGCTTAAAACACCGGAGTGTAATGTAGCGGAGAACTAGGTCTCTATCGGAAAACGCAAGGCATTTTTTTTAGTGATTTTGACATGGTAAGCAGCCAATGGGATTTTAAAATGCCATGTAACAAATTTTCAAAACCTCCAAAAACATATGGCTTAGGTCCTAATGAAACTAAAACTCTAATCAATAGAAAAAGTCTGTACTCCATTCCCATCCTTCGGGCCGTGTGCACCCTAAACTTCACCATGACTATTAACTTGCTTATGATCAGGCCGGTCATGATATAAATAGCGCGGTCATGGGCCATTAAGATGTGGGCCATTTTGTCATAATAGAGTTTGTTGGTGTGAAGACGGTTAATAATCCAAATCTTAGACTCATTGCCCACTTAAATCAGAATACGCTAATAGGTGTGTTTGGGTATTGTTATAAAAGGATGCCTCATGTAGCCTCTTTGTAGCTTATTGAATGACACAAGGGTCTATATAGGCGTCAAGTTTACAAGCTCCATAACATAGGGCAGCTATGAACATCTTCCTGTTCTTCATTTAAATCAGGATGGTCATTGCAATGGAGACATGATCAAGCTTTGCTTTTTCCAGGGCATGCCCAGAAGTTCCCAGACTTTCTAGTTTTTTATACAAGGGTATTATGGAGCATAAAAACACCTCCATACATGATTAAAGTAGTTTTAAAAACACCAATCAAAAATGCTGATGAACTATTAACTATGATGATTATAGCGGGCCTCTTAAAATTATATTTACTCTTAGAAAAAAACTAATTTTAACAACTACCCGTAATTTGTAGATGTTGTGGAAAACAGTGATTTTACAAAATTGTTCAGGACGCGTGTCTTTACAGTGAATTATCCGTCATTTACCTAATTTTCTGTAATGTACTGGCTTCCCAAGGCAGAATAAGGCTGGAAGATACATTTTCCAAAGAAAAGGAACTAAATGGCGGCCACTTCATTGTAATAATACCATTTTCTGTCAAGTTTCCTGTGAATTACTGTTTTTTTTTTCTAAAAAGATACTGCAAATACGGGAGTTGTAAAATTACAATCTTTTAAGAGTGTGCTGTTGCTCTTTTTCTTTCTTTTCTCCATTTTTCTTCTTTTTCTTTGGATTTCTTTGCCGGGGGGGGGGGGAGTCCCACGATCCGCCCACTATTTAGAGTAGCTGTTTTAGGGTAACACATATTTCATCATGCATCATCTCATTGGTAGTAGGTGGTGGGCAAACTACCATTTGCTTTCAAACGCCCTTTTGGTTGCTGAAAAACATATCAGGAAAGCTTTTGGGCCTAAGATTATTTAGGTTGGTAAAATGGTTTTTAAATTTTGTACATGAATCAATGGGAGATTTTTCATTATATCCGACACAAACTAAAAAAGTAATATCTTAACCACTAGTCATGGATTTTGCTAGAAAAGTCCTAATTGGTTCGTTCGTTCGTTCGTGCAAGTCCAAAATCACAGTGGGAAGATCCGTCTTTAACAGCTGATAGTTTCATCATCAGTTGCTCAGGCTTGGAATTCCTCTTGGGGACTGTAGACCTCACAGTCATCTATTTGATGTGGCTAATGGTTTGTGGATCTCACAATCGCAGTTTGGTTGAAGGTTCACTCCGATCTTATGAAGGAAGTTCTTGTACGACCAAAACGCCAGTCTAGTCTGTGAGGTTGACCCATGCTTACATATCAAAGGTCACAGCTTTGGGCGTGCTAGATGGGCTGTCCACAAACTGCTTTTTAGGTTCAAAGTAGAGAGACATTGCTCATACCATTGTCATCGATACGGGATCGATAGGGATACTAGGACGCAGTGGTCATGGGTTGGGTAGCAAAGTATTCCGTGGAATTCTCGGATCCTCAAAGGGTGTTGGGGTGGGGGGATTAGGCTACCAGCAGGGTCATCACATTTCTTTGGCGAGCTTGATCGTCTGAAGGTTCCCTCCTAAGGTTTGCAGGAGATATGCAGACAGAATTTGGAGGTATTCTACAGGCGTCGCAAAAAGGCAACCAATAACAAGGATTCTTTGCATCATCAGAACGACATCATCTTGTGTGAATGTTTACGCTGTGACTCCATATGGTGAGCGATTCAGCGGTGGATGAGTATGCCAAGGCAACAGGTGATGTATGTAGGTAAGGTGCAAAGGATGAACCCCATACCGTCCTGCGACGAGCCTTTGAGAGGTGAACGAGACGCATCTGGCAGGCGACTGCCTTGGTTTTTTATGGTTGATTGAAAGTAGGACTGCTGGTCATTGTGGACGGCCATAGGGGGGTAATTCGGTGTTGGGTCATGTGACAGGTTTTCTCCATCTAGGGGTGATGTTGAGTTCTCTTTTTGCGCAGCGATTTGCAAGGTGAAAACAGAGCTGACCGGTCGTGGGTTTGCCGGAGTTTCAAGTGCCTCGGTGGAAGAAAGAATTGGCTTACAGTTGAGTAGGTCTTTCTGCAACACTGTTTTAAGGACTCAAAGCAATCAGCCGCTATTCAAGTGCCGTGTCGTCTGCGGAGGAGTAAGCGAACCAATCTCCCTTTGGCATATCAAAAAGGGTGCCAATAGAAATAATAGCGAAAACACTTTTTTCAAGAAAAAAAAAAACCAAGTCATTTCTCAATGCAGAAAAAACTATTTTTACCAAATTCATTTCAGTTGAGGCAGGGCAATGCGCCGAATAACAAAACGTGACCCAGATCTTATGGGTTATGGATGTTGAACGAAAGTGTATGGTTGTTAAGGTCAAGGCTTTGTTAACATGTCAATACCTTCCAATTGTATTGTGGAATGATAGTCCATACAGCTGCCATCATCAGATTTTCAGTTCGTTGCCACACAAGTAGTGATTAATTTTCCCATATATCACCTGAAGGGGATGTCCCGCCTGACTAGGATTAGGTAGGCTTCCTCCCCGAAAAAGCATGCAACGTTAGGCGATGTCTGCCCCATTCAAAAATGGGTGGCCAGCCATTGTTCATGTAAAATCCGGCCAATGTAATTTCATTACAGATAGAAAATTTTATCCACGACTACATGAACCAAGTTTTTAAACAGCCTGAAGGGGGTAAAGAGGGCGGTGTTTGCTTATATTCGCTTTAGGGTACGAAATCAGGAAGAAAAGCAAGCCTTCGACGTTAAAAAATAACACCTTTCTAATAGCCCTAAATCATTTCCAGAGGTACAAAATTATTAAAGGAGGTATTGACTTGTCCGAGAGAGTGCCGTTACTATATAGCTGGTTACTACTTCGGCTATATAACATTAGTTTAAACTGACGCTATAATAGTTGGAAGACAACAGCTCATCAACATGATACAATAAAATCATAATTACATGATGTGGACTAGTATTGAGGACTACAAGATGCTTATGAAGAAATCCGTAATGTGAAAAAATTTGTCCATATGTAGGAGGGAAAATTTTAAATATGGTGAACTCATGTTTCTTTGGAGAACATCAAGGTGACTATCTTTGTTTCTGACTTGTACCACAGGATTCCTTCTCTTCTCTCTTACTGCCTAGATCAGGCTTCCTTCCAGCGTCAAACTAGGTTTGAGTGATCTGCAATTATACAGAAGTACGAGGAGAAGAAAGAAAATTGCGGGAAAATGTTATCAATAGTTTCGTTATGATTCTAGTATGTCGAAAAAAGATGTGAAGGGGATTTTCTCTTGAGTTCTGTCACCCGGAGCGGGTATAATCGCCCGCCATCATGAGTGATGATCATGTCCGCAATAAACCAAGTCACTACTAATCTCTTTTTGTGCTCTAAAAAAAAATACTCGCATTCTAACCCTCTATTGGCCAATTTTAGATACATTTAACAAGGGACATTGCCTCTACCGGCGGCCATATTGGAAACTTAAATGTTTAAACCACTTCAGGAAGGTTCGGAAGGTAAAACTATTAGTTTAGTCCGGATAAAATTCTATCAAGAATTAAAAACAATAGCAGTTTCATAACAAAATGGTGAGCCATTTTGAAATAGGCAGTACGCGATAATGTGCAACTTTTCGGGGCGGAAACGTACCTAATCCTAGTCAGGGGGAACACCCCCTTCAAGGTGATCTATTGGAAAATTTAATCACCCAGGTGGGTTTGAATCAAACTCGAATTTTAAGGCCGCGTACAGAAACTGGCTTATGGACTATGAGCGGTCCACTATAAAAGCAGGACTCAACCTCATTGACCTTTGGATTATGGAGTTGACGCTTGAAGAAAAGTATAAAAGGTCTCCGTTCGAAAGGCAGTGCAGTGAGTTGCAATGCCCACCGACCGAAAATAGCAGTCTCGTCAAGTTGCTGCACTGTCAGACTGTTGTAAGGTCAAGTTTCTTTTTTTTGTAACGGGGAACTGGTAGAGTGTAAGGCTCGCCACTTTCAAACCCGGGGTCATTCGGTGACAGAGGAAGGACTACAAAAATAGGGGGGTCTTGGGTGAGAGAGTCAAATTGCCCAAAATAGAGGCTTCAGAGTGACAAATTGACAAAAATTTTTCAAAAAAATGCGGGTCTTTGGGTGAGATTTTTGGGGAATTTCTAAAAAATTAAGGGTTTTCGGGTGCCAAATTTCAAAATTTTCTCCCAAAATGTAGGTGCTATAAAATATTCACCAAATATGTGGTCTTGGGTGAAATTAAAAAAAAAATAGGGTCGTTGGGTGGCAACGAGGCTGAAAATGGTGGTCGTCACAGCCTTACATATGCCCGTGGGCCTTCCCGGAGGGGAGTGCCCCCGGGAGTCTGTACACATGCTTACATAAAAGGCCCAGTGCCATGCCAGTGGTTTTCATTCCAAACTGTGATCCTATTAATAGGACAAAAGACAGTTTTAAAAGGAACATCTTGTAAGAAAGTTGTTTCTATTCCTGTCATATCGTGGCGTAGTATACCCGTCAATTGAAAATTTCAGAGAGGTGATGAATCATCTTAACCAAGATTCGGAAATGGCAATTACAGCAGCAGTTGTGTACTCGCTAGAAGCCTCATTTCAGAATGTTGGGAGGGAGAGATTCTGGCGTTGCGATGAAAATAAAATGCAACCATTGCTTTGAAGCGATCATCAAAACTGCTTCATCTTGAGCTTCAGAAGCCGGGTATTTTAAACCATCACAGCGGTGTTCACCATATGGAGATGGAACGGGCCAGTATCGGTGGGTAGTTATAGCATGTTTGGGGCCCGTGGACAAAACACCAACCGGGGCCCGTCGGTTAGGGCCACCCCCACCGATTCATTTTGCTATCTTCAAAGCAGTGGCCCACTTTGTAGGGTCATCATTTTCACTTTTATTTTATTTTTTTACCATAGGCCATCCGGCTTATAATGCAATTATGCAAGTGGCCTATGTAAAAGACACAATGATGAAAGTAAAGGCAGATGCAAGACGAATCGTGCTACCCCTAGCTATGCTTGAATTCTTGGATCAAATTTCAACAGTCATAGTCATATGTCGCACATTATAGCATAGCACCCCTCACCTATACAACACGCAACCACAAAAACACAGACTGAAGCACAACATTTTTTATTAAGGTAACAATTGGAATCACTGCAACTTAACAATAAGATGTTGCTAAAATGTTTATGCCCAGAACAAAGAGTGTTGTAAAAAAGAAAGACTCTATACCTCTTAATTATTTTCATAACATATTTTGCGTTCTTCGTAGAGATTTGCCCTAATAAACGTAACTTTTTATAAATCCTAATGCAAATTTTAGATTCAAAATTAAAGCTGTTCGAACGGAACTTTGGACCAACAGGTATCATTCACGTGGGCCATTTAAAACAAAAATATTACTCAATAATTCATCTGAGGCAAATGAAGAACAAGAGTTACATAATTACTTGAGAGGGGCCAGTTCATCCAACATCTTGAGAATGTTCAAAAGTTTATAAAATACGTGTAGAGATGACTAGACTCCGCTCTCCCTCTCTCTTCCTCCAATCTCTCAGAGCCCTTCAATGATCAGGGGCCCAATTCCCCTTTCTGCAGGAAAACTAGTGTTAGAGGGGGGGGGAAAAGGTCTTTAAGCAGACATGGTTTCCAATCGGTATAAACCCCTTTCCGCCAGGATCAAGAGACATCACCAGCGAAGATGATGAGAAGAGTAGAGTTAATGCTGTTACAGTCCAAGGTGCAGAGAACACTAACCTTATTTGGATTGGGAGAGAAAGTGAATTTGGAGTGATGCATGTATATTGGTATATTGCACTCGATAAAGTCACATTTCCAGTGAGGTAATGGGCAGGCCAATGATCAATAAAATAACATGTCCTCATCTTCCCCCACCCCCACTTATGACAAAAGATCAAAGCTTGTCGATTGCACTCTTGTACAGTTAAGAAGGACGCGTACGATAATAATACAGTGCAGCATATTTGAACTCAAAATAAGTCAGGCAATTGCATTATTGCATTGGAAAACAGGAAGAATTATTGCAGTTGTTGACACGGAAAATTCACCAGTAGGACGAGTAGATCGAAATGCCGAATTTACCCGTTGTACCAGTTCACAATCATTTACGGTTGTCTTGGCACACAGCGTCCGCCATGGTAAATTACCGTCAGAAGTATTGAGCCACGCGACCTTCACTGCGCTAGGGGGGGGAGTTCACAAGTGTTCGACGGTAACATGGCACCAGTCGGTGGTAGACGTCTTCATATAGAAGTCCCCCTGATGCAAATGAGGTATGGTCATTCCGTCACGCGCTACTGCCCACAACACCCCATACAGGAATTGTAATACCTCATTGCATCAATGGGACTTTATATGAAAACGTCTACCAAGTGGCTGACACGTACACAACAACTTGATAACATATTCGGACCCGGTCAAAAATAGCGTTGATTTGGATTGTTTGTACACTGGATATTGCGCAAATTAATTGGCCTATAGGAACGATTTACGCACACCAAATATTCCTAAACTAAATTGTCTAGTTAGCTGAACTAGTTTATAACAGGTTTTTATTTGGAAAAAGACGAAAAAACGTGAAAAAATACGTGAAAAATCTTACCTTATTGCTGCTCAATTCTCGATTGCTGCTGATGTCAAGTCATGCCACACGCCATGCTACAAAAAAAGTAGGAGCTACTGGGCTTTTTTGTACAGGAAACCCATTTCTACATCAGATCGAACACGGATTCTCGTTTTCGCGATATCCACGGTACCGCGAAACCGTTTTCATTCCTTGTTCAGTAATCGCAGAGCTTTAACACAGGTTGACTGCTGGGATTCCCATGACGTAAGCGCATGTCTAGGAATAGCCGGCCAATTAGCGCTGCGGATACGGAAATTGGTGTCGACGTGTCCCAGCAGTACAGGTTCTAGGGAGCGTAAATGGTGTGAGTTTCGCACAGGGTGACATTAAATTGGCCACGATTGGGCGTATTTTGACTTCATCACAGGTGTTGTTTTTTTATTTTTTTTTTTTGTTTCTAATGAGCCTTAAGTACAATGGATCGAACTGAAGCATATGAGTTAAAACACTTTAAATCACACGGAAAAAAAAAAACAACCACTGAATTTTGTCTGAAAACAAAACAATAGATTTAAACACTGAAATCTCACTGAAAAAAATCTTTTCATATGCGGGCATGCAAATATCACTATTTTGGTCCTTTGCACTATTCACATAAAATATTTAAATAGCTTGCCTGTAGTGTATCCTCCGTGTCTTATGTGGGTTAAAACATACTGAAAATTTAATGAAAAAACGCCTCTGAAAATCCGGAGTCATTCATTATAACACGGAAATTTGCAAAGCACGCTGATTCGGAGGATCACACTAAAGCAATTAACCCCATATAAGCACACCCGTGCAAAGTGTGCACAAAGTACTATTTGAAAAGATCACGGCCGCCATTGATCAGACATAAACTGGTAAGCTTTTGGGGGTTTCTTAAGCACCCTGAAAATGTTCTGAAAACCTTGGCCATTCACGAATCCACACCTGAACATGGTATCTAAGCACAGATAATTTTTGTCTATCTGTCTTTCTGCCACGGGATTAAATGTGTACTAAATTGCACCATAGGATATTTCGTGAGGCTCTATTGAGGTACGGTAGGCCAGAAGGTTTATTGAAATTGCCTGGTTGTTAAATTCGTTGTCCAGTGAAATACTGTACAAAGGCCTAATGAACGTTCCCGGGAAAGTTAGAAAATTGGTGATAGCAATGATCCAACACCAATATAATTGCAGAACAAGAGGATGTTGTTTAATCCAAAGCAGATTGTTTACAACAGTCCGATATTAATTATCATCTTTAGAAAGGCCTACGTGCTTCAATATCGCCTTGAATTGGCTGTTGAACAGTATCACCAAATGCGATCGCTGCCCAACAGGATAGTGACAATTTGTACCATAATGCTTCTTATATCATTTGGCCGCTTACAGAGCTTTACGTGTCACGGGCCGGCGGCCGGGTGTACAGCAATTAGAATGAGGATCGTAATAACATAAATATACACGTGTGATATTATCTTATACTGGGTCGTACAATGAAAAGGATTTCCTGTGTCCCAGTTTATAGGCTGTTACTTAAAAGAGTGGTCAAGAGTGGTCGCCCATGTCTTCTGCATGTTCTCCACCTGCCCGACCTCAACCTGAGTTGCGATCTCCAGTTAGTCTTATATTCAGTGAAGTTCATCAGGAGTTGTAAGGAAATTACTATGTTGTGTCGATCACGTCTCAATGAAAGACTCATCCCTATCAGTTTGATTATTTTTTTTTTGTGCTTGGACATTGTGATGAATCCTGTCATCGATGGAATACATGTTGCAGCCGGTGGGGACTTTGAATTCCTTGGAAACTTTGCAAAAATCGCAAAGTGCCATGGGTCAAGTACATCTTACAAATTGACAATGAACACGATGATCGGATATACTTTCAGTGAACACATAGGCCTACCTTGTGTATAAACGTTCACTGTATTGAATCATGGTAAAAATACCTAATTTGCACAGACTAATTGATTCTGAACGTGACATAGTCATAATTACAGAATATTTCGGCAAAGCAAAATACAACAAAATCTGATACATAGAAACATTTTTACTAAAATAAAAAACAAACAAACAAACAAAAAAGATTTCTAATCAGGGATGTAAATTTGCGAAGATTTCCAACAGTGTGTGTTCGAATAGTAAATAAGCTTCACAAGTCTTTAGACATTTGGCTATATTATGTTAATAATAACCCAGGATATGTCCATAGAATGAATCATGTCTTAAGGCGAATTGACTGTTTGTCCACACTCCGTACTGTCATCAATCTATTGGCTAAACTTTAGAATACCTACCACATTTTTCCGCCGCGGAAGCAAACCTTTTTATAAACCCAGTCAACGGCGACAGCGCGAAGCCAATCCTTTTAAAAACCCAGAGCAACGGCGACAGCAGCAAATCTGTATAGCCTACCTGGGTTTGTACCGTTGTACGAATAGAACCTTATAGTTATTTCAATTTAAATATGAACATGATAAGCAAAACTTGAACATTTGAGCTTTAATTTTAGTGTTTTTTTTACGATTTTGGCATTTCCCCGTTGTTGTTCTTCAATAAAGTTGTTTTAAACCACGATGTTCGAGTTTATTTAGATTGACTCTTGATTGTTCTATTATTTAGCTTGATTTGTTATATTTTTAGGCTTGGGTTTCGTACTAACTGTGGCTACTTGTGACCAGGCGCAGAACAGATTCCGCTGACACCAGATGGTGGATGTCAAGTGCGACGGGTTGAATGGGGAGGGGATGGTACGGGGGTGCGAAGGGAACATTGTGGAGGTAGAGTAGGTTAGCAGATGGGAGCTTGAGGAAGGGGGGAGTGGGGAGGTAGAGAAGAGACGAAGGGTGGGTGTGGTGGAATGCGACGTGGGAAGAGTGGGGTGGGAGGGAGAGTAAACAACGGACGAGGGAGTAAGTCGGGTGTGTATTGGGTAGTGGGGAGAGAAGGGAAGATGGCGGGCGTATAGACGAGTTGGTGGGGGGGTAGGGTGGGGGGGGGATTTGTTACCATTTTTAGATTGTCTATGTAGGTTTTATAAATTCTTATGGCCTTTTCCGTTGTTTTTAAATAACGTTGGGAGCTTAGTTTATTTACAAACCATGAACGGTCGAAGTTTTTATTTAGATTGAAGCTTGCTTTGTACTATTTTGAGCTTGCATTTTACACTATTTGTGACACTATTTTTGCTTTTTTCCCGGTTTTTTTTCGCTTAAAATAAGTTGGGATTTATTGTTATGGCGTATACATCGCGTTGTGAAGCTATGGTATTACACGGGCAACGCGACAGCGGCCACAGCGGCAACACCCCAGAACTTCAGGAGTTTTACATTTTTTCTTGTGATTACTTTTATCAATGGGCCCTGAGGGCTAGGGAAATATAAACTTTTAAATTAGATGTTTGCTTTTTACGATTTTGGGATAATTTTTTGGCCCTTTTCCGTTGTTTATTATTTCTCTTGATGTCTTCTAATTTTTAGCTGATTTCTACTAATTTGCTAATTTTGCCTTTTCCCCGATATTTTTTGATACTTTTGGGCCTTTTCCGTTTGTTTTTAAAAATTGGGAGTTATGTTTTAACCCATGAACGTTCGGTTTTAATTTAGATGAGCTTGATTTGTCGGATTTTTACGGTGAATTTTGGCTTTTTCCAGTTTTTTTTTTTTTTTTATTAAAAAAAATAAAGTTGGGATATTTGTTACCTACCTTTGCATGACGTTAGTAGCCATCGCGTTTCTCTTAACCAAGTGTGAAGCTGTGAGCTGGTTGCCTGTGCAGCGGCGACACGGCGACAGCGCAAGACTGCAGCTGTTTGCTCGTTATTGGCTGCCAAGCTGAATTGATACAAACACAGTTTTCGGAATGCGAAGATGTGCCGGTTTTACTCATTGCGCGCGGCGACGCGGCGACCGCCAAAGCTAAATAGCTTATTTTAAATGCGGGGTATGGGGGCGCCTTTTTAATACTAATCGTACTTTTGGTCCTTTAAATGTATTCTTCAACGTGCCGAGTAAAATATGATCTTGCGAGATTTTTCTATAGTCAATTTTTAAGTCATGTATCAGGGTTAATCACGCAGAATGCAAGTTCGGCGACTATTAATCACGTAGGAATTTTTTTCAACTTCCGTTTAACCAAGCCGCCGATTTCAGTGTGTTTGTCGCATCTATCACACAACATTTCGGTACGGTGTAGAAGTAACCATTGTCCGGCGTACTCATAGTCCGGGAAACAATGGTGAACAAAGGGCAATCGATTCAGTTTACTTCTTTACCGCAACATTATTCATGCTTTATTCCAGTTCGTCTATGGAGCCCGGCCTATGGCTCCCACCGGCACACATCAAACCCATATCTGCTTTCGCCCCGGAAAAACAAGGTGAAAATGAGTCATTCTAATTTTCATATCCCCACCAATGTTTCCCCCAAATAAAAGTTTTTCAAACATTTCCCGAATCCCGTATTTAACATTTTTTTCTGACAAAATCGGTTGATAAATTATTAAAGCAATTAACGAACACAAACTTTAATCAGAAAAACATACTCCTTAATACTTTTGAATTCAATTTATTTTTAACACAAATTTATTGATTTTTAAATAAATAACATTGTTGCATCCTGTTTTTTGCTAAAAAATAAATAAATTTCTTATATTTTGCCTATTTTAACGCAATTGACGAACATAAACTACTCTTCTCATTTACGTGTTTTCGAAATAACATATTTTCTCAACAGCAAGGGTGAGATAGCCCGATTTTCATAATTTTGCCTCAGAACTTCCAACTAAACAGCCTTTAGCTCCCTAAGATTTCATGAGAAACTAGCTTTCCTTTATGCCAAAATTTTTGACAAATATTGAAACGTCCCGGTAAAATCCTGGGGTTCTGGGACGAACTTAAAACAAACACGGTGGTTGAATCGTTCTTTAACCGCGCAATTAAAATGTCCCAAGGGAAGAGTAGCGTACACGATAAGCGGAAGTAACGGATGATTGTTTGAAAAGGCAATTCGTGTAGATGAACAAATGGTATCCGTCCGCCGAAGGTATTGCAATGTTTTCTACATCGCAGTGCACTTAGAATGTTTTCTAATAACCACAAGGGTAAGAATTTAGTTCGTTTTTAATCCTTTGATAACTAACGGCGACTCAAGTGGTCGTCCCAATTACAATTTTTGCTTTAAAAATGTAAAAAGTCTTCCTTTTTCCGGGCACATAGCCATACAATGCATTTAAATGAGTCAAACGAACCCTAGAGGCCTTGTTGGTGTTATAGATGGCGTTCCAAATCACCTGCAAGCATTTGGACGGCCACCTCTAAAGGCACTGCCTTATGTGTACAAACGTAATACCAACCGTGGCCAGGTCCAAAGTGTGTAAACACAAAACCCTTACATTTAACTTGTTTTGTAAACGCAATTAACATGTTTTCTACACTCTTCTTGATAAGACTACAGGTTTTTTTATTTTGTTTTTTTTTTCCCTTGCAATTAAATTGTTCTTTAGAAAACAATACTCTAATATGATCCTTACAAAGACCCCATATATCAGATTCAATTTTTAATTGATCCTTCTAAGAGAACCATATAACTTTGACCTTTTTCAAAACAACACGGGTAAGTTGATTCTTTCTTTAACCGCAATTAAAATGTCCGAAACCCGCACTGAAAATGTTATTTACAATAATTAACTCGCATCGCCATTATGATCCTTACAAAACTCCATTACATCCCTCTTTAGAAAACAAAGATTCATTTAATGATCCTTCTAAGTCGAACCAATCTCAACGTTTCCAAAACAAGCATGATGAAGTTGAATCGTTTCTTTAACCGCAATTAAAATGTCCGCAATGAAAAAATGTTTTTCTAAACATTAGTTTACTCCATCGCAATTGCCATGTTTTCTAAATACCAATACCCAAAGGTTGGGGGGGTTCGTTCTTTAAACACAATTCTTAAAATCTTACATGTGTTGTAAACGCAATTAACGTGGTTTTTCTACGCTTTCTTGGGACCAAGTTGCCAGGTTTTTCTTTCTATCGAAAATTTTAAAATATTGGAAACGAAACTTCAATTTAATGATCCTTAAATTGAATCTTCCTAACAGTGGTCTTCCAAAACAAGCAGCGTGAAGTTTGAATCGTTATATAACCCAAAAAGAAAAATGTTTTTTCTAAACATATTTTACTCGCATCGCAGTTGAAACGTTCTTTAACCCAATTCATATTTCTAACATAATCTACCCATCGTGAACTCCGATTATTATCCTCCTTAGAAAACCAAGTTACCAGGTTTTCTATCAAAATTTAAGAATATTTGTAACCCGTTCTTTAGAAAACAATACTCAATCATGAATAAAACACCCAAGTGCAGGCAAACAAAGATTCAATTTAAAGGATCCTTCTAAGTAGACTCACTCTTACCGTGTTTCCATACCAAGCGAGGGTGAAGTATAATCGTTCTTTAACCCGCAATAAATATTACAAGGGTGGAGATGGGTCGTTCTGGAAATGATATCCTTCTCAATATAAACCGTATGTAATCACAAACTGTAATATTGAACATGTGTTTTGGTAAACAAGTTGAGCATTTTTTCTAAACAAAGGTTAAGATGGTTCGTTTCTCAAAGATTCAATTCAATGATCCTTCTAAATGACTCATTCTTAAAGGTGAAGTCTTTAACCCTAAATAACTGTTTATAAGGCAAAAGAGGGGTCCGTTCTTTAAAGATTGCCTTTCTTCAATCTAAGCCTTATATAATCACACACTGTACAGATATTGACCCGTTTGTAACATGAGCATAGTTTTTAAAAAGGTTGAGATGGGTGAAGTTGAATCGTTGTTTAAACCTGCTAATAAAAGTTACAATGGTGAAGATGGGTTCCGTTCCTTGAAAATCTTCTTCATTATTTAAATCACGATGTAAATACAAAGGCAAATATTAAACATGTTTTTAACATTAGCATTTTTTTCTCCAACGCCAGCCAAGGGATGAAGTTAATCGTTTCTTTAACCCGCAAAAAATGTTTCCCTAAGCATCATTTACTGGCATCGCAATTGACCTCACCATACTTAATACAACGCACACTGGTGAAAGTAAACAAGATTCAATTTTAAATGATCCTTCTAAGTTGAATCATTCTTAACGTGTTTAAGGAATATTTGGTAACGTTCATAAATAAAATAGAAAACAAATACGCAAATATGATCCTTACAAAAAAACTCCCATTAATTATCGTTTAGAAAATAAAGATTTAATTATTGTTCCTTCTTAAGTTGCATCATTCTTAACGTGTGTCCAAAACAAGCAATGGTTAAGTTTGAAGCGTTCTTTAACTCGCAATTAAAATGTCTTCTACCATTCTTTATCCCGCTCGCAGTGAATCGTTTTCGACCGCAATTAAATATTTTCTTAACATAATTTAACTCGCTTCGCAAACTCAAAATTCGTATCCTTCTTTATAAAACAAAGATTCACTTTAATGAACCTCTAAGTTGTTGCCTACCAATCCTGGAGGCTTCGCGCGATCGCCGCATCGACCTTTATTTTCATGTCTTACACATGTAAGTCTGTGTGCATGAACATAGTTCTATGCTCTCTTTTCCGCTTGTGCTCAACTTTCATATTCATATTTCACTAATCTACATCAGTTAACTCTGTCATTCGTACCGTTAATTGGCATCGCTGAAGCCATTAGTAGCACCGTTGGGAGCATGAACAGGCATGAAGCTCAGAGTCGAAGTAACTTATTGGGTGCTGGAAGAGGTGTACACACATGGTGCATTGCAACACAGCAGTCTGCACTCATAAAGGCCCTAAAAGGAGCATACACAGATAATAGGCGTTAAAGGGGAGGCTGGGAAATGCTGGAAGGGTCGGGGGGGGGTGGGCAGTAGTCCCACGGAAATCAGTATACTCACCACTGTGATCACATAAGTAAGGGGTTTGAGTCCGATTGAGTGTGGCGGGCGCCAATCGCTCGGGTGTCACATGAGAAGGTGCCGTGCATGTAAGACGGGGGACAAACCCTGAGTAGTGACCGCGTACAATTGCACAGTAAACCACACTATGTGTGTGATAAAATATGACAACTGTGTGCTACTGTAAACATGAGCCAATATTGTCTATCGCGTACGCGTTGAACTCTTGGGTGGGTCACGTTTCTTACACAACGATGCTCAAAGTTCGGCGACCGAAGTTCGACTTATCATAGATGGAGGTGCTCATTATCTGATATTGCTGATTCTACACATATTCGACCACTGTCTCGTAACTGAGTAATAGCGTGGTGTGACTGTGAGAGCTACAACCATCGCCTCCACCAACTCCAGGAGTCCGGTGTAACAGCAGACTATCGCTCAAACGAATGTCTAGAAGGTCAGGAGTGAAGATAAGAGGCTGATATCAAGGGGGTGAACTAGCAGGCTACACTCAAGTATGTGCACTGTAGAGGGGTTGACTGCGTGTGACCGCGGTGTCGGCACGCTGATGAACGTCAGGGTGGTGAAGCGGTCCGATACCAGAATGAATCAATGGCATAGATTACTTCAGAATGCTTGCTTGTGGAGATGATGGATATCAGAAGTGTCGCTAGGGGCGTCGAGTGGGATACGGACGGCGAGGACTGGGGGGGGAACTCCAGGTAGGGTGAGCGCAGTCAAGACGTGGGGGGTGTGCATAAAAGATCAAACAGAGGAAACGTGCACAGGGTGTTGGACGGTGCGTCATGGGCACAGCCTTGTCCTGACAGCTATTCGTGAGGCAGACCATACATCGGGCCGAGGCATGGTCAGACGCTGAGGCGCGTGAGTGCGGGTGCGAGTACTCCTGGGGGCGGGGGCCATAGGTAAAGGGGCGCGCAGTTCATGTACAGGGGGTAATAGCTCTATCGCGACTGCGGAAGGACTTATCAGGTTCACCAGTCTCGACAGCGAGGAAGAATCCGAGACTCTCGTGTGGTCGAAAAACTGCTCTGACGCCACAGCTGCAGGCGAGTGCACCTTGTGTGACCCAAACCTGCCTTTGTCGCAGCAAAATCCAATCTTTTGTGTACATATCAGACAATGGGCTCATACTTATAAGGATCTTCTACTCTGTGTGTCGCTCAGCATGCGTGTCTGCATCACATGTCGCAGTTTCAATTGGAAATTGTGACTTCATTGAACCACCGATTTATGTGACAGCTTTGTCGAGCCTCGTGTCCATAGTTTTGTAACATCTTGTATGAATGTCATCCAGCCAGCATTTCTAGGGCAAGAATACATCACAGCTCGAGGGTCGGTGACGCAGGTGGTGTGTCGCGAAAACACACTCTGACTCTTTTCACCCGTATGTCACCGGAACCTGGTGAGCCGGTCGAAGACATTTTCACACATGTGGTAGATGTGGACAGCAATAGACATGTACAGGTATCAAACTGTGTGCCAGGGCTGATGGGTGGACATTGTGGAAAATATTCAGCGCGACCGGCAGGGCGAGAGCGCCCTTAAGTACCCTCTGGCACACAACAAGGGCCTGCAAATAATTTGTGGCAGACGACTAAGGGATACTGGCAGCCGCGGGGGAAACAGGGAGGCGGGAGGGGAAACCCCCGGCCGTAGGCCTCTAAGAACTTATTGAATAACATATAACAGGCGACACACTTGCAGTCGACCATGTGTGCAGGCGCTGAAGGGCGGGGGGGACGGCAGCCTGCTGCAAATGTGAACTGTTGTGACCTGCGTGGCCGGCCCCAAACTATCTGGACCATGCTGAAATAGTGCGTCAAGCATGCTGGCGTAGCTGCCCTATTTTAAACAGGAGGGGTGTGGGGGGGGGGGGCTCTCAAACCCTCTTCTTTAGTCTTTTGATACAATGACCCTTGGGCTAGAAAAAACAGATCATTAGCTCTTGTTTGCGCTGTCGCCGCTGTTGGCTACAAAAAGTGAAAGCTTCGGCGCTGATGACGCATCCGAATTTTTAAACAGGTAGCGGTAGGGGAAAAAACCCCATTCCTTAGTCCTCTGATAAAAATGAATCAACAACAATCATTCTCGCTGTTGCCGCTGTTTGCCGCTGTCGCCGCTGTTGCCTGTAAAATTCTGGAGGCTTCGCCTGTCCGTCGACTGCCAAATTTTTTTAACATGGGGAGGTGGGGGGCTCCCAACCCCCTTCCATGTCTTTTGACTACATGACCCAATGGCTAGAACGACAGTCATTCGCGCTGTTGCCGGCCTGTCGCCGCTGTTTGCCTACAATTCTGGAGCCTTCCACGCTGCGCCGCATCCAAACTTTTTATAAAAGGTCAAATTTTCGTCTTTCGCCGCATCCAACTTTTTTAAAGTCCTATTTCGCGCTGTCGCCGCTGCCAACTTTTCATAAAGGTTGAACGGTTTTCTGCGCTGTCGCCGCTTCCCAATTTCTAAACAGTAGAGGTGGGCGGGTTTCAATACCCCTTCCTTAGTCCTCTATAAAACTGATATCAATGGACCAAACACCAACAATACATTCACGCTTGTATGCCGCTGTCGCCGCTGTTGACTGTAAAATCTGAAGCTTCGCGCTGTCCGCCGCTGCCATTTTTAACAGGAAGGAAATTGGGTCCAAACCCCCCTTCCTTAGTCTGTGATACAAATGACTCAACGGGCCTAGCCAGCAATCATTAGCGCTGTTACCGCTGTCGCCGCTGTTGCCTACAAAAGCTGGAGCTTCGCGCTGTCGCGCATCCGACTTTTAAAGGTCCCCTATTTCGCAGCTGTCGCCGCTGCCAACTTTTCATTAAAGGTCGAACTTCGCGCTGTCGCCCCTGCCCAATTTCTAAACATGTAAAGGTGGGGGTCCAAACCCCTTCCTTAGTTCCTCTGATAAAAATGAATTAATGGACCAGAACAACAATCATATCACGCTGTTGCGCTGTCGCGCGCTGTTGCCCTGTAAAATCTGGAGCTTCTGCAGCTGCTCGCCACTGCCCAATTTCTTCCTATTCTCTTTCTTACTCCAAAATGAGGAGGTTTTGGTGCCTTCTTCTTCTTTGGTGGGCTCGGTCCCCGTCGCGACGGCGGTCCCGCTCCCCGCTCCCTTGTCTGCCCCCTTGGGGCGGTGGAGCCCGCGGGGTGTTACCTCCTTTGTCTCTTATATACAAATGACTCAACTTGGCTAGACCAACATTTTTAGCGCTGTTGCCGCTGTCGGCGCGGTGCCCTACAAAAATCGGCCTTCGCGCTGTCGCCGCCTCCAACTTTTTTTTAAAAGGTGCATTTCGCGCTGTCGTCGCTGCCAACTTTTCATAAAGGTTACTTCTCGCTGTCGCCGCTGCCAATTCTAACAGGTAGAGGTGGGAGTCCAAAACCCCCTTCCTTTTAGTCCGTTTGATACCAAATGACTCAACGGGCTATAACAGCTCGACACGATCACAATGGGGAAAATCTTCAAGTGTTTCAATTGGAACTCCAAAGGTCGCTACTTGTAAAGAATACTCCCATTTCACTTCTAAAACGTTGCATATAAAAAAATAATATCCAGTACATATTTTCGATGAGTAGCCTAACTGTTTCACGTATAAGTTTGCGGCCGTAATTAGTTTACCGCCACCGTCACCATCGCAATAAACAATTATTGTTCAACAGCCATGGTTATGCCATGCACTACATTAAGCACTCTCTGCTGTCGCCGCTTGCTAGTTTTGTAAAAAGGTGTAACTTCGCGCTGCCCGCGGTGTGGGATGGTATTCTAAAGGTAACTCCAATCTATTTTACTGGCGTGCTTACTATGAGAATTGAATTAATAAATTGTAAGTAGTAACAACCCGCGGCCACCTTTGGGAACTAAATGAATATAAACGAAATGTAGGCGATTGAATGAAAATGCCTCATTAATCCACATGAAATTTGTCACGACAGATACACAACATGAAATGTTGTAACACAGGTAAAACAACCGAATCGTCGACCAATGCAGGGGAATGCGAGCGCAGGTGGTGGTCACACCGTGCCGAAGTAAAGCGGACGATTGGAGTTGGGATGAAATGGGTCAACAAAACTCCCCAAAGAGGCTGAGACTTCACATTTCATTTAGGGTTCCCCATTATTTAGACTAACTAACAAACAGAAGCCTGTATAAGCTGGTACTGCGACAAACAAATACAGATTCTCTGAGCGAAGGTGTAATCTTGATGTAAAGTTGAAGAATCGGATGCACCGGTTCTGTTTTTTTTTTACTCCATTTAGAGGTAACTAGTAATTGCATCCCTTCCTTGTCTTAGTTTGGGGAAGCCAAGTATTTTTTAATTGCGCTACTGACACAGTAGAGCTTTAGAAATTCTGGCAACTTTGTGTTCAACGGCGTAGCGTTTATATTTAAACATCTAACTGCGTCAAAACATTTTTTCAATCCTAAACTTTTTGGCCATCTAAACACAAGCTGTTTAGGGGTGCAAATTAAAATGTTCCAGGTTTTAAAGCACTAGGAATCTTTTGGACCGGTTATTGAAGTGAATTGATCACAACAGTACCATCAAACCCAATATGGCCACCCTAAAAACCCATATGCCCTGAAATCATTCAAGTGACCTAATTCCTCAATTATTTGTGATAGAGGCATAATTCTGCGCCTCTCCAGTCTCACGGGGGGGTGCGGGCGCGGCGGGAGGGTGACGACTTTACTCATATCGACACCACCACTTTCATATTGCTGTGTTAGCAGCTTACCAACGTCAAGTATGTAACCCAATATGGCTGCCTTTTAGATCTTTAAACATACGAATTGTCATATATATTCATAATATACTGGCCGCCCATTTTTGAATTTTAAGTATATTGTACTTTCCGCTCCTCCGCTCGATCCCGCTCTCGTCTTTCTCGCGTCACTTCCCTGTTCCTTTCCCATGTTCCTGTACGCTCTCGCGTATCCTATCCTGTTCACAAAAACAAACAATACCATATACTAGTTATTAATGCTCAACGGCATAGATCTCATACTTTAATTTAAACTTTAATATCATTTTTTTGGTGTTTTAAACTAATACAATACAGATGTATAGTAATTTAATAGGTTTTAAAGAAGGTAAAAGGCAGTCACATTGGCCCCCATCTTAACTTTTTTGCATGTTAAAGAAACAGAATTCCAGATAGGCATGTCAAATGTCAAATACTTATCCCATACCTTAATTTACACATTTATAATAATATTAGTTGATGTAACTACATATATACACATATAATGTAGTTTTATAACTATTTTTAACAGGGACAGGTGCGGGGCTGCTTTATTGCTGCCATTTTGAATTTTGAAAATGTCATTAAAGATACTTGCCAAATAAGGGAGGGTTTTCTAAGTTATCAAATACATTATCTCTCATACGTGAAAGCATAAAGCATGCATATAGACACTGAATAAGCCTCTAAACTGCAAATGTGCAAACACTGAGCTGTCCGGATGCGTTGGAACTGCTTCTAGAGGTGTTATATCACACTTGCAGAGTGTGATCAATTGTAACAGATTTAGGGGGGGTGGGGGGGGTGAACACCTGCAGAACATATTTTAGGTGTTAGTTTATTCACGTGCGTAAATAGGTATAATTGATTTGTTAAGATCATTTTAATGATTCCGAGAGCAATATTTGACTTGTGGAGCAGCCATAGTGGATTTTTTGTGGCAATGAATGATCAAATTACTTACCAACCTTTTCTCATACTTTTAACACCGGAGTACCGAGAAATATTTAACTTTAATAATCATTTTTGGGTTTTTTAAGTAATACATACAGATGTATATAATTGGTTAGGTTTTAAAGAGGTTACAAGTGCAGTCCCATTGGCCCCCATCTTAAACTTTGCATGGGTTCAAACAACAGACAATTCCGATAGTGAAGTCAATGGTAAATACTTATCCCATACCTTAATTTACCATTTATAAAATAATTAAGTTGAGTAACCTACTAGTATACACATAATAATGATGGGTTTTATATTTTAAAGGCGGCTGTATTGGCTTCCATTTTGACTTTTGGAATGGTCCCATTAACCGATAAATGCCCAAAATACGGTTTCTAGTGATCAAATCCCTGTCGCATCATCAGTGTAAAGCATACAGCATGCATATATACACTTGAATAAGCTCTAACTGGCAAACTTTCAACACTTGATTGTCCGGATGCTTGTTGGAAATGCCTTCTAGAGGTGTTAAATAACACTTGCAGAGTGAGATCAATTGTAACAGATTATGAACCCACATCGAACAATATTTTCAGGTGTTAAGTAATTATTCAGAAGTAGCGTAAAGTGAGGTATAATTGAGGTTTAAGATCATTATTAATGAGTCCGAGGAGCATATTTGACTTTTTGAGCAGCCAATATTGGATTTTTTGTGGCAATTGTATGCTACAGATTACAATTACCAACCTAATGTCTCTACTTTAACAGGGTCCGGAGTACGATAAATATTTTTCTCTATCGGAAATACTTAAGGGAGTTTTTAGTTTTTTGGACATGTTTAGCAACCATTTGGGATTTTCAAAAATGGCACTGTACAGAAATTGCACACCCTCTCCGAAAAATTATTGGCTTGATGGTCCTAATGACTAACAAAATCTATCAAATAGAAAAGTCTGTACTAATCCCTTTCCATCCTTCAGTCTGTGTGCCTAAACTTCACCTGAACTATTGTGCTCCCAATCGATATTCTTTCAATAGAAAGGGGTCCGCAGCAGTGCACGTTCAATATCAACATAATATCCCTAATCCTAATTTTTGGTGTACTTTGTGAAATGTTGAGGTTAATACGTTAAACACAAGCACCGCCCATGAAGTTAAAAGTCTAAGTGGGAACATTTTTCCGTGTAAGCTTCCGGATGTGGTATTTGTTCATGCATAGTTTGCATTGGCAAAGCCCGATTATGACCCTTCGAGGTTTTGTCTTTGTACACTGTTCAGAAACACGTTAAAGGTTTCACGGAAGATGATAGGTATGGTTTTAAGGTCTCGTTATCCAGTTTAAAAAAATGAAAGAGTACTGATTGGCTGGTGTCCCGTTGATCCTAAAATAAAATACATCGTTTGCAAGCGCTACATTCAACCAACCATAGGCCTATATGATCTTGATTTCCAATAGAAATTCATCTTTTCTATAATTTTGCATTTTTGATATTTCACTGTTTGAATGAAATTAGCAAAATAAACTTGATTTATTGATTGATCGATGAACGTGAAATCAGCAACCGCCATTTGACAGCTCATAACACTACCAGAAAAGACTAACTCGTCCTTGAAAAGCTTAGAAGGAGACAATGTCAGAACTAATATACCTACATTATAGTGGTAAAGAAATAGGTGAATATTATAAAATTGTAAGGAAAGTCCCCACTTCTTCCAAACTATTGTCACATTTCATATTTATCGTCGTTTCACTATGACGCACCACCCAAACTTGCAACATTTCCATTGTTTACACAAGTTGATTCTTTTATAAGGCTTTTACCATGGTTAGGATCTTCATCTATTTGTAATGTTTTGTATTTTACAATTTGTTGCATTTTCTTGCTGCTTGTGTCAATGACCATTTTGGTCGATTTTTCACACCTGACAGTACCCTGGAACAAACGGTGCAAATACATATTCACTTCAAAACTTTTAACCAAGATTTTAAGACTGTTACAAAAAATCGTAAAATCACGGTATTTACTAGTCTTTCCAGGATGCATCCAGACTGCCATATTTTTTTTAGTTGGATGATGGGAAGAATGGGGGTAAGAAGGGGGGATGGTAGTATATTACCGTAAATGTAATAAAGCAGTAGGACAGAATCATATATTTTCTTGCTCTTATACTGCCTCTTTGTACTGTAAAGTACTTAATGTTCCCATTGTTCTGCCTCTTTATGCTGCACATAATTCTTTAAATCGTGTCTATTTTGTTCAAATACACAGCAATTCTGTGAAATTACGCATTTAGGCCAGTCTTGTAAGTTTTACAACGGATTTCTTTTCTGTGTACGTTGTAACAGGTAGCCTATATGTGTCACTTAATATTCGATCCCGGTTCACGGTCAATTTTGTAGATTTCTTACAGTGCACACTAGTTTTATTCAAGAATAGTGGTTGCGCAAAGTGTTACACTTACTTTGCGCTCAATCGGGTTCGGCAGAATCTAAACAGAGATTGTCGGCTGATACTGCCACCACCTGTATTTTTAAGTGGTAGTATTGTCAATCTAAACACATCCAAGTTTGTTTTTTTATTTTGGCATAACTGGAAAGCATGAGATAAATGCAAGTTAAAGGGAGGAAAGTAAACTCTCTCCAACAATAAATATGTTTCAATAATTGATTTAATTAAAAAATGTAACTTATTGTTGTTGAAATATCTCTGTACATGTATGTGCTAAAAGTACATGTGGCAAAGAGATTTTTTGTACTGTCAATGGTACATACATTTAGGGGCGCATATCATATATTTTTAAACCAAGCTCATAATCCTTAAAAGGAACCGCCTTACAATATTGGCATTCATTCTTAATTTCCTTTAATTTGGTGTAAAGTAATGTCTTTGATCATGTAGCGAGTTTTAGTGCAGGACTAATTTTTTTGGTGGGGGAGTAATATAGTAATCACAATAATAATTCTTAATTAAAATATTAGTTTCCTTCACTCTCAATTATTGATTGGCAAATTGTTTCTTATTTTAAAATACGATACAAAGATTAAAATCGTATAGTACTAATATTTAATAATAGTTAAGTAATATGATCTGCTAGAGTGCTAAAGAACACATAGTTTTGAAGATATAAGGGACTATGAGCAGCACGGCGTTTTTTTGTTATACATAATCTTAAAGCAAAACAAACCAATATGACACATTACAACTCAGATCACAAAACAAAATTATAGTAAGAAGGGTCAGTAGGAAAAACACATAATACATGTGGTGATTATATTATGACAATCATACAAATGTACAGGTGTAATCAGAAGTAATGATACTATTAAAGGTCTCGTTTGTAATGAAAAAGGAAATAAGGGAAACAAAAATTTTATATATCGCCAATGATAAAGGAAAAATACGTAACATAATCAGGAAGTACTATAGGAATGAAGCACTCACTATTCCAAGCTTGGGGCCTAATTAAAAAATAAAGCCAGAATGGAAAAAAAAGAATAAAATGAGTACAAAGTGACTACACTATAAAAAGAACAGCGTGAATTCGGCCGAAAATTACAGGATTCTCCACCATATCATATGAACATCTCATCAAGAGATGAAACAACGTCCATTTCAAATTTTCGAAAAGTATGACGAACTGGCCAGCAAATGGCAATTAATTATAAAGGTTAACTTCAAATAGCTGTATGACCGATAACATTATCTCCAAAAAGATATCCTTCCTTCGTCTACAACCAGTGAATAGCAAATTTTTCACGGAACGATACATGGTTGAGAAGACCCTTATATGATAAAACTACCCATTTACAATTACTTATGTACTGGTTTCTATACAAGATGTACTGCAAAATACGTGTCCTTCCATTCTTATCCCATACATTTTATCCAATAGTTTTTTTCTCTGATGCATTTGTAAGCGAACTTGGTGTGTATCAGACTGTACCACCGTGTAAACTGTTAAGAAGTCGAAAGTCTCCATGGAAAATGCAAAAAGGCAACGTTTCCATGGAAGATATGGTCAGGAATTGCAAAGTGAACCATGGACAGGTTATTTGCCATCAACAGTGATAACAAGTTCTAACTCTTATCTTACGAGAAACCAGTGTGCCTTAACATTTGGGTTTGAGTTTTCACAGCAGAATAACCATAAAGCCTACCACACGCTTAGTTGTGTAAATAATCGTATATTCTCTTACAATAGTCGCAGTCAATCCTAATGCCAGATATCAGATTGTAAGGCTCATAAGCCAGTTAAATGACTTTCCTTGCAATGTAATATTATGGTATTTTAATAAGGGGAAATTGAAATTGACTTTGCCCGTACTAGGGGCTTATTAAAAAAGTAATGTCCATGTTGATCCTAAAATAAGAAACAAACAACGGAACACAATACTGTTGCAAGCGACTACTTAAAGGCAACCATATGGCCTCTATCTTGATTTCCATTGTAAAATTCACGTTGTACTATAATTTTTATTTTGTATTTCACTGTTTGGATGAAATGCAGGCGCAAATAAATTATAAAGCATTGTAAATTATAGTTTAATAATATTATGGTTTGCGTATACTGCCAAGTCCGTTTAACTCACTGCCTTTCTGTACCCCTTGTTCGTGCATATTCTATAAACTGAAATAGATCTCAAATAAAGTCTGTAAAATTACAGCATTAGTATCCAACATTTTGTAAGTTTACAGCAGTGGATTTCTTACAGTGAGTGTTTATAAATACAGGGTAAGGGGGCCTATTTTTCCACTGAAATGCCCATGTATTTGATCCCCAGTTCGCTGCAAGTTATCTTGGTCCTGAGACTTTTGCGATTTAATGCAAGTTTCCATGGAAAGATTCAAGCGCCACCGCGTATCCCGCCCAAATGGGTATATCCGGGGTTCATGAGACTTTTTCCTTTTTTAAAAGATTCCATGGAATATTTATTTCCACCATGGAGAACGTTTGTTTTTTGAAAGTTTCCATGGAATCTTTTAAGTCCAGCCATTGAGACTTTTCCCGGATCATTTATTTTCTTCCATGAATCGTTATGCAATAATTTTTACGTTTTGCCTGCCTGCTCAATCGGTCGGGCACTCTTACCATACAAGTTCGAGTCTTGAGTACTGCCACAACCTGTATTGTTAGTTGTAGTAATGGTCAACCTAGAACACTACCAGCTGTGTTTATTAATAATTTTGGCATAAACTGGTGAATATGAGAAATAAATGCAAAGGTAAAAGGAGAGAAAGTTAACCTTACCCTATACAATTAACAGTGTTTTCTAATTAATTATTGATTGTTGTTATAATATCTATGTACATGTTTTGTGGCGAGAAGTCTCGAGTGCAATACTTCTCTGAATATATTTTTCAGTGTCACCCAGGACAATGTTTCAGACTGTGATAGTGCTAGCATGTTTTGTGCGACCTCCAGAGCAGAGGCGGCCGGCAATCGATATATTAAACATTCGAAAAATAGAAGATATTTTGTGTCGTATTTACCCATAACATTGTAGTAAAGTCGCAAATTGGTTTATAGATTACTCCTGTATGAAATCATGTGACAGGAGCTTCCTTTTCTCCCGTATTCATTTCAATTCACGACGGGGCATATTTGCGACCTCCAATCTGAGAATATTCGACCGTAGATTAGAAGGTCGATATGGTGGTCATGACTTTATGACTTTCTTCTCGGTTTTCATTGTTTCATTCATCGGAGCATTTGCGTTTTAGACAAATGTCCTAGAATGTATCAGGAAACCTATGTAGTGGTGAAAATGATGAGTTCCGACCTGTCAACAAAATCCGTTATGGTATCTGAGCCTCTTTTGAAAAGAAGGTGTCCATACTTAATTTTGCTTCTTCCAAACAAAACATAAGTCATGGGGGCAAAAGTGTAGGGTAGGATAATCAGTGAGGAATGTAGCTAAAATGAAAGTAACAGGTCTATGCTAATAAAATCATATGACCCATATGGATGCCGTCAAAATCGGTCTCGTTGCACTAACTTAACTTAAAAAATCTGATGATAAAACTTCATAAGGTCAAAAAATCTCATTAAAGAATGTAGTATAATATAATATTATATATATATATATCTCGTTAGATATATCTATATATATATATAATCTATATAATTATCTTATCTCATATCTCTAGCATCTAGAATAAAAAAGATCCTTATGATATGTCAAGTTTTCGCCCGGCCATATCGAAGGGTGAGAAGTGCCGGGCTCTCTAGCATAGGTGCTAGTACCAACCATCATCAGTATTTGGTTTTAAACTAGTGTATTGGTCCAACACATGATTCCAAGTGGCGATGCGTACGAATAACTTCTACATTCCCCACAAGTCCTGCGCCTTAGCGACAATTTGCGTGTTATATTCTTGTTCCCCGTTTATTGTCATGTAAAGTGAACGCAGCTTTTAACCCAGGCACATTTTTCAAAGCACTAGAGATTGAGAAACTACCATGGCACCAGCCTTAGAAACTAAACAAGAAGTATGAAGTGTCCATGGAGCGAATGCAAACATGGCAACCGGTCAAGTTCCATGAAAGTATTACAGAAATGTGCAAAGGTGACCTGACAGTGCAAATTTGTCACAACAAGAGTATAAACTTAATACAAACCATTTACCTAAATTTGCTGGGTTGTTACCGAGTCTAAAAAACCATAGGGCCACTCGATACCAAGTTGGATATAATCTTTGTCTAATCTAGAATGCCGCACTTAAAATAGGCGCATTCGTTTTTGTTGAGTTGTTAGAGCTTATAATAAGCGGCGAAATTAAGATGCGACATTATTAGGGCCGCAATAACTTTTTTACATATCCTATATAGTCCTCTTGAGGAATGGTACTTCCATATTTGCATTCGTTCTTCACTTTTATGTGTTTAAGTAATGCCTCGAATCATGTTTAAATTACTATTTTTGGAGGGGGGGGCAAGGTATATAATGCACACATTCTTTAAATTGAAATTAAATCTGACTCAAGATTTCGAAAATATATTTTTTTGTATAAATGAAAATAATCAATTAGAACTAACGAGAGTAACCTAAAAGCACAATTCCGAAATTTGGATGGATCGGATTTTTCGTTTGATGCAGTAAACATTTATGTTATTATTACGTCCCATAGGATACTGTGATATAACAAAATTCAGGATTCGGAATTTTAAAAACAAAGTTGTGATTTCTATATGAAGGACTTCTATTTAAAGCTTAGTAGCAATTTCACACAGGTGATTGGTATGTAGGCAAGCATTAATGTACATGCAAAAACGCGATTTTTTTGGAAATTGAGAGCGCCTCCTCAAGAAATTCTCTGAGTCGGCCTTTAAAAAAAGAAAAAACCTAAAAAATTAAAAAAAATTTTATGTTTTTCATCTCATATTATTACAATATTTTCTTATTTGAAATACATACAAATGATATAGTCAATATAATATAAAATATTTTAGATAGTAGTACTAGATTATTTAAAATATATTACAAAAAATGCAAATAACATTAGCTGTAGATGCCATAAGAAACGTAAAGCGTGAAAAATAGTATTATGGCACCCTTAATGACAAACCAAAAGCCCATTCATCAGTACAACAGTTTATGAAGCAAACTCGGTATAACAAAATACAACATAGATAAAATTCTAATGATTATATTATGACCATCATGACCAACAAAATATACTGGTAAAGGAAGTACGATAATCTTAATATCGTTTGAATCACAAGGAAATCAGGAACATAATTTATATTGCAAATATAAAAAATAACACAAATACAAAATATAAATATGCATACAAATATTTACAGCTTTGGGCCTAATCTAAAAAAAAAAAAGTACAATGAAAAATAGGAGATGTCTCCGTATGATACCAACTAGGTCAACACAAATATAAAAATAAAATCATTGCAAGTGACTACATATAATATAAACACAGCGGGATTCGTCCCGAAATATCAGATTATCCCTGTATCAAAATTATCAGATCATAAATGTCATCCATGTAAATTTTTTTCGAAAAAAATGACGAACTGGCCAGCACTGGCATTTTCCCGCTCTCCTGTACGGTCACTTCGCTATTTTCCCCCGGGGGTTTTAGTTCGCCCTTCTTGGCTTGTGGACAATTACAAAATTTCCACTCCTCCCCCCGATTATAACTGTATAAACTTTACATGTTACCACATTTAGCCACCTTTTCCATATGCGGTTGAATTTCATCCAAAACTAGTTAAGTGTAATTTCTTCGCTAAAAGCCGGGGGCTTTTTGTGAACACACGTGAGAAATGAGCTAATTTTTTGTGTTCACTTTAAACATGTTTAACACATTTAAACCACTTCTTCCATATCCGTTTAAATTTCCTTTCATCCAAAACTAGTTAGGTTTAATTTTTCTGCGCTAAGCCGGCTTGTTTTTCGATATCCAAGCTTAATGAAATTGACCCGGAGTAAACATGTTGGCCATATAGAAAACAGGCACACGGAAATAAATTAAATACCTAAATTTGTAAATTTGTGGATACTACTTCGGGAAAAATTAGTATCTGAAAAAAGTTCAATTATCGATTCTACACGTTGCTGTGTCACTTAATTTATAATGAACCAATAAATAAATATCTAATTTCTTATAAACTTTAACATGTTAACACCTTTATAGTCACCTCTTCCATCCGTTAAAGGGAGGAGGCCCGATTTAAGGATATGAATTGTCAATCTTGATCGATTGGCCTTCACCCCCAAACCCCATCTTAAAGTTTCGCGCCGATATTTTCAAGCAATCCGTTTGCTGTGAGAGCTAAGAACGTGGTTTGTAAGCCCATAGGTAACGTGTAACATTAATATTGGTCGACCACAATGGGTCACATTTTCGCACATAACTTCCAAACCAAATATCTTTTTTTTTTGCCCTAAGATTTCACAGTTAAATGAGAAAATAGTAGCTTTCTATTCTCTTTCTTCTGATCCAAAGTTGACCACTTCCCGTAACATCTGGGGCTTCTGGGAACTAGGCTATTAGCGAATCGGGCCTGGACTTTACTTTTCATCCAAAACTAGTTAATGTCCTTTTGCTGGCGACTAAATGTGCTTGTTTTTTGGAAAGAAGATCACAAAGCTTAGGATTTATAGTGAAAATGAACTCTCGATTAACATGTTTGCACATATCTAGAGAAACCCTCTCACGACAATTTCTGCGAGATTCTTGTCACTGGTGTTATTTTCCTGATACGAGTAGAGTTCGTATTTTTGACCGGTACAGGTCTCTCTGGTTTGTAATCGATTTTTTTTAAATAGGGTGCCCCGCCTCGAGTGGTCATAGACCCCCCCCCAACATAAATAAATATAAAACCATGGAAACCAAAATTTCACCTCATTTTGACCTTGGCCCACAAACTTACCCAAGTTAATGCACCTACACTGATACTAAATGCCATTATCCCTAAAGTTATTAAAATATCATCTAAATGAAGTACACAGTTGGTTCAGTTAATTTTGGTAACATTTAATTACGGTGAGATTCTATGCACATTGCTGTATCACTTTTTATGATGAATACATGTGAGAAATGAGCTAAATTCGTATAAACTTTTTAACAGGTTACACAGTTAGTCCTGGTTCTTGTTCTTTAGCTGGAAGCACTTATAGGTTTTTAATATGGCTGTACTACCACGTTTATGCAAAACTTACCCAAGTCATTTCAACTAAACTGCATACTGATAAAATTATTACTAAACTTTTAAAATTTCAAGCAAAAGAAGTAGAATTTTGGATACTCTCGTAATTCGTTATTTGTTTAAAATTCAATTCTCGTGGAGATCGATGCTTACCATGCCTGTGTCACTTTAAATGGAAGCGAACACCAAGTGAGAAATGGAGCATATTTCGTATTAAATTTAACATGTTAACATCCTTTAACCATGTCTGAGTCTTCCATACCCGTTTACGGTGCATGGTTCGTCCTATCATTGATAGTCAACGGATACCGATGAAAGTAACGGTTCAAGCGATCATAAGCATCAATGATCGCTGCGCGCTGTGCATGGTTCGCCGATTAATAACATTCGTACACCAGCTATCGACTAGTGACTGGCCTGAGCACGTTTTTTGTTGTCAACAACGCTTACTCTTTATACCGCAACGCCGCAAGGCCATTTCAATATTCAAGAGCACTTTCAGTGTGATTATACTCCAATATGTAAATATATCTACCTATACGTCAAGAAGTCGTGCATTGTTGTTGCAAATGGCGCGTAAAGCTTCAATATCTTATAGTCAAGTGCCTCACGCTGAAAATTTACTTCAAATACGACAGACCAAAGGAGTATAGCGCGAAAATTGAATTTCACATTCGATTTTCATCGTAACGCGCTATTTCACGAGTGATTTTCAGCGTTTCTATCTCCTAGTGACTGGAGCAGAATTTGGCAGTTTACAAGCTTCAGAAATAATGGTGGTATCACAAATATTGCACAAAAGAGCATCAAATGAAAATACAATGGCGTCAGGTTTAACGGGAGTTTAACTACGTTTAAATTATCCATAGGACGAAGTAAGACGACCATAAAGGTGATGAAAATGAAAAAAAAAAAAAAATCCAAGACTTGATTTACATACTAGTGTGGTTGTTGGTATGTCATTGACACAATTCCGTAGGATTTTGGTGCTAAAGTTGATTTTCAAATCGAGTCAATTGTGTTTTTGTGTTTTAATGTACATTAAAATGTTCGTATTCATTATAAGGATTAGAAAAAAGTATATATATTTGCCTAGGTTGCCGACCTTTAGTTAAAGCGCTATAGCCCATAATGGTTCAAGGTCATCTGGGGTAAAATGTACCCAATACTCAGATTTTGATGAAAAACCTGGTGATTAGTTGTTTGTATGTCTCACAGGATCCAAAAATGTATTATTTTGCAGTGTGTTGAATTTGGTTGGCTAATTACATAGCAAAAGGTCGCAATGGTTCTACATGCATCTACGGACGGTCACCAGGAACATTCCATGGTGTCGCAATGGTGATAATCAAAATCAATTAAAATGCATGGTTCTGTTTCAGTATGACACAAGGAATCATTTGACCCCACTTCAACAAAAACATCGGAGCATTACCCCCAGGGTGACTTGAACCATTACAGTGCTATACCGCTTTAACTAAAGGTGGAACCTAGGCAAAGCAGTGGCGTAGCCAGGATTTTGTTGGAGGAGGAAGATTTGTGAATTTACCGACACGTGTATTGTGTACCGACAAAATATTTTTTCCCCGGATCGCTACGCTCGCCGGTGACCCATTTTTTTTTCCCGTTCGCCTCCAAATAGTCTAGAAAAGGGGGGGGGGGGGGGGAGGAATCACATTTTCGTCAACGCAAAAATAAAGATACTAATAGTGTAGTAGTATTGACAAATTAAACATTTATTAGTAACCAATTTTCATGAAGTTCTTTCATGCAACCACGCGCTCAAAGAACAGCTTTTTAGACAAATGTACCGACGGAACGTTATGTACCGACAAAACACCTCGGTCGGGGGGGGGGGGGGCCAAAAAAAAAAAAAAAAAAAAGGCTACGCCACTGAGGCAAATATATATTTTTTGTAACCCGTATGAGTAGACGAACGCGTTAGTGTACATTAAAACACAATTTGACTGTACTAACATTTCCCCCTTGAAGGGGGCATCAGTCCGAAAAGTTGCACTCCATCATTTTCTGACAGTTTAGGTCCTATTGAAACCCAAACAGCAACAAAATCAATTTTAGCATGAAAATCCTACGGGAAAACACACAAACCCACACTATAATGATAAAAATTAGGCTTTATGGTTTGAGTTACTTCTTCCTAGATCTAAGCCAATTTTTGCTGGAGTATGCTATAGACCTCAGTATAATAATGCTTTTTAGATCACTTTGAAGAATCAATCTCCAAAATTAGATTATGGTCTAAACAGCAACAGCTGTTTAGACCATATTCTTTGTAACAACTCCGACAAAATTTGTCATTCGGGTACAATATGTATTGGTACGAGTGATCATATTCTTACATATTGTTCCCGTAAGGTTGTTAAAAGGCAGATCAGTCAGCATAATGTTGTTAAAATAAGATCTCTTAAACATTATTCTTGTGAGTCTTTGCTGAATGCAATTTCCAATGCTGATTGGTCTGAAGTATATTGTAATAACGTTGAACATGCTGGGGGGACTTTTAAGACGGTCTTTACAAGTATTTTAGATAGTGTCGCTCCCGTAAAGGAAATCCGTCTTAAGAGTCGTACCGAACCATGGATTAACAATACAATTCTTGAAGATATCAGCAACAGATATGACACTGTTAAGGGTTAAAAAACAGAACACAAAAATCCTGCTCTGTACTCTGAATATTGTAAACTACGTAATAAGGTTCAGAGAGAAGTGAGAAAGGCCAAGGCCAGCTACTTTCATGGCAAAATTGAGAACAAATCCGATCCAAAAAACTTCAAATCATTGGGGTATAGTTCCAAAAGCAAAGACCAATCCAAAGTTATTTTGAATATCGATGGCAAACATTGTTTTAATTCATCAGATGTTGCTAATTACATCAATTCTTTTTATACGACTGTAGCAAATACTCTCGTTAAAAAACTGCCCCCTCCTTTTGGTAAATTTACTATGGATTCTAACACCGTCCAAGATTACTACAAACAATTG
>JAMKCH010078722.1:0-18793 GCA_023653785.1 Ophioderma brevispina | reverse complement strand
TGTTTAGTTTAGAGATAATGGTTTGTTTTTGTTTTGTTTGTCTGTGTTCCTTTGTTTTCTATTTACTATGTATTTTTTTATTTCACCCCTTACTTGTATCACTTGTTGTAATATTAAGTATATTGACTTGTGATGTATTACAGGGCCGCAATACCATAAGCCCTATCGGGTTGTCCATTACTGGTCCTAGCATATCATATCCCTCACATATTCATCTTATTACATGCTATTACAATTGATTCCTTTATGTATTATTATATCATATATTGTATTATACATTTTCTGTCACGTTCGATCTGTTATGCTGAATCAACCTGAAAACTGAACTGAAACTTTTGTTATTACCCGTCAAAACTTTTCCAGAAATCCCTTCACGAAGGCCCGCCCTTATCTGCTATATTAGTAGCTCTGTTAACCCGCATTTCAGTGATTTTATTCCTAATCAGCTGTACATTGAATAGCTTTGCCTTATAATCTTGTCAAAGAACATCCCCCAAGTCTTTCCGATTTTGTCCACCGCTCGCCCAACGCCTATGCAATCTAGCAGCATTTCTGCTACCCTTTATACCCGATCATCTAACAATCAAACGCAGGAATTGCGCTTGACTTTAGATTCTTTTCAACCCTACCCCTCAGTCGCTCTGCCGCCAGCATTGCCCTTGCCAGAGTTCCCCAAGTGTCGGGATCATCAAACGAATCAATATCCCATTCATTGAAATAATTCGTAAAGATCCCGTAAGGTGTGAAATCCTGGCCTTTCTTCTCTGATGTCCCAATAGAACTTTTAACTGTATTGTCACGCTCTTTGGCATAAACAGGACTTTGCAAACGCATTGTTAATACAATACCTTGTGATCGCTGCCTAAGCCGTATTTACGTCCTGATCAATAATAACTTCATGAACATAATCAAAGAATTGTTTGAACACCAGCTGTATCAATAGTGCTTTGAGATTAACCCCGGCACCATGCAGTTCCTATGCGCTTTTAAAATTGATAATGTTCAATCGTCCAGAAATAACAAACGCACACCATTTGATTTCAAAACTGGATTTCCCCATTGTAATTGCTCTGCCAATAACACATTCATGTCCCCCATAATAAAAAATAATACGCGGGTCACCTCCTCATTCTCAAGACGCAAAACTTCATCCAAGAGTTGACCATACATTGTCATCAGTTGCGTCCTGATCGTATTCCGCTCGACTGGGCAAATAGGGCAACAGCAATGTGTATGGTGATTACTACCAAGCAACTTTCACAACCCATATTCTCCTCAACAGTCCTCATCACACGAGTAAAGAAATTATCATCAACTACTGTAACATGCTCTGAATCAGCAGAGGCCCTATACCACCCACCACCCTTATTAAATCTGTTTTTACCACCCAACGATAGCCATTCAATGTCTACTTGTCAACACCATTTAAGAAGTCTCATCTACCCCAAACACATCAATACATTCATTCCCTTATCACCTTGGTTAATTCATGAATCTTGGTCTTAATCTATTTTACATTATTGAAAGCAATTTTAATATTACGGTATTTCTTACTTCTACACCATTGGTTTCCTCCCCCCACGCCTATACGTTTTTCCCATTAACAGAAACTTTTTAAAGATTTTTTACATCATGAGAAAATAGGTTAGTGTTTTCGTTCAGTTCAAGTCAAATTCAAGTTCTCATCCCATAACAGAAAATGCATTCTTACATTCACGCTGCTGCTGCTTGGCTTATCCTACAACGACTCCTGAGTCGGCTTGACCACATGCGTTTCATTCGCGAAGTTCTCTGTGATGAAAATTTGGAAGATCACGGCAAAGATAAGGCCTCCTTCCGGGTACAAACGACTTGTGACCAAATCCCTTACAAGATGCATTGTACGGGGCGAACGGTGTCTGCAATCTTTTGGTGGCGATGAATATGGGAAAGTCCGCAAAACTTCACAAACGGGTGCAGCTCGCGAGCGGTTTCTACTTTCCGAGCTACGGGCAGGTGTGGGTAACTATTTATGCATGATGGTTGTCTTCGCGAGATTCCGATTTTCCGCGTTTTGCGTTTGGAATTATGCTGTGGATGTTGTTGATATTCATGAGCAAACGTCCGCGAACCGGGTTTTTGGACATGTTGTAGCCACTCCTATCGGGTTTAGACCGGTCAGTTTCACCATGTGAAGAAGAAAGGTTTCATCGTTGTCGACAAGCAAGCAAAAGTTATCCGCTGCAATGGACCTAATTCCGGGTCGTTGAACTTCTGCACCCGTTCCTGGTTACTGAGCTATCGGTACTGGCAAAACCAGTGGAACCAATCTTCTTATCATAGGAGCGCGGTGTTAAAGGCCCTCATAATTCGCGATACTGTGAAAGTCCTTCCTTTAGCCGCTCATCAGAGGAACAATTGTTGTTCCAACATGCATAACTATGGTTCCAAAAGAGTTTAAGTCCGTGTTTGCAATCGGCTCCTCCTGAATATCAAGATACTCTTTCCTTTCCACTCTTCCTCCGCTTTTACATTGACGCTCTCTTCGTCGACCCTTTCTTTTATATCTCCTTGATGATGGAATCACCAATGATCCAAGTGATGTCATTAGAGATATCTTCCGATTTTCGTTGCAGAAGGTCCTGGAGTAGGTGCTACGGTTTTGAGATGGGGGGGAGTCTCTGAAAATGTCGGGTTCATAACTGGTTGTACATCACGATTTGATACCGAGGGATGGTGCATAGATGAAGAGGCCTCCAACTTAGAGATCATGATTCGTTGCTCATCGTACTAATGTTGCGAGACTAGCGTTATCGTTGCTTAGTTGGCATTTCCCTTTCTTGCTCACTTTTTGGTAACTAGCGATTGTATAGTCCTTGGTATGCCTTTACATAAGGACAATCCAACGGCGGTTTTCGCAGCTGGGTCTCAAGCCTACACATGTTTTATGAAACTGGCCCTGACATAAGCTGCATTCAAGTGGCTTTCCTCTTTCTAAGTTGAGTAGTTCCATGTAGTGATACATGCGATTTTAGCTGCAGTAGCACTTGGAGCTGCGGGCATTGTCAACACGGGAAGGCTTGCTTTATTAGATGATACTGTCCTGGGAGGGGTAAGAAGGATACTGTGTGATTCGGGAATCATAATATCCTGCAATCTTGAGTCAATGTCCTGTTTGATTTTGTTTGCATAACAAGTGGTGATTGGCAATTTCGACTTGGTCGCGGTCCGCGGGCAAGATGGAGGCTATGGAAATTCCGAAACGTCTTGTACTGATCTGATTTAGCTTCAGTGATTCAAGTTCTGCTGTCTTGTTCAGTTTCTTTATCTTACAAAGTTTTAGATGCATACTGATTAGGCAGATTGTTTCACACACAAACTAGGAATCATCGTTGGACTCAGGGGAGGTAGACGTAGTAACTACATCAGACTTACTTTTACCGGCGAGTGGCCCATAGTTGACCGTGCACTTTGAAAATAGCATTATATACACCTTGACGAAGAGGTCCAACGTATTTTCTTCACTCTGCAATCTTCACAAAGTCGAGACATGTTGTGCAGTTAAACACACGTATATATCCACACAAACGATGAAGTAGAGAATCCAATATGACGGTAGATGAATCAAATTATGGCGCCTTTAATGCAGTAGTAAGTGTGTAGTAGTTCCACCACATATCTAGTCGACGCAAATATGTTATATTGAAAATTGTCTCCGGATGGTACACTTGGGATGGTGTAAGCACGTCTTAACTCAACGGAGTTTCATGTTAGCTTTTGTAGTACATAATTATTATATAGTTTTAAGACTATGATGTGTAGAGATCTGCAAAAAAAAATACCACATGAGTCTGAGTTTTTTTTTTCTTTTTGTCTTTGATAAAATAAATTCAATTCTTCAGCACAAAGGATATATCCTCGGTATATATCAAGTGATATAGGCATATTCGATAGCTTATCATGGAGAAGGCCTAGGTAAACCTTATGACCTAAACAGTGGTTATTATTAATGTGATTTTACGTGTCACATAAAAAACAAAATATGGTAGTTTTAATGGCAATCAATTTTAAATCAAATTTTTTGTTATTTATAGAATCCTAGTTATTTCCATTTTCAAAATCCAAGGAACAGCAAATTTGCTGGTAGTCTATATATGGTAAGTACCCTAATTTTAATCTTGCAAGGGGACCATATTGCTCAAGGGTCGCGTGTTTTGCATAGGAGGGCGCTGAATCTTTTAAACACACACTTAGTTGAGAGTAAGCTCTAACTCTTTTATATTTTGGTTCTTCCCTAATATATCACTGTAAAACTTTGCATGTAAGTTGACTTTCAATTAAACTTTGTGTCAAATGATAATACTTCATTATAAAATGTTTGTGTAAATCACTTATTATGGTGCTTTGCAAAATTGGGGGAGTATATATAGTTAATCACGAGCAGTATTTTTCTCATTGCCCCAATATTTAAGCATGTTGTTAAGACAGGTCAATTCCACACAGGTATGCATTATATGCAATAAAACATTGACCCGATCAAGCATTATTTTTATACTAAAGACAGTCAATTCACAAGCCGATGTATGCACACATTTGCATATGGTACACCATTGAACCAGATCAAAATGTGGGTTTTGCCATTGGTTGCTTGGTTCCTAAAAATTCCAGACCTCCATAAGGTAAGACAAATTGCTGGGGAGAAAAAGTGAACCACCCTTGCATGTGTATTCATCCGTATGATAAATAGTCCAACAGTGTAATAATACTTTGGTAGTGGCCAATTACATGACAGGATGTTCCAAGCATCTTTTCGTCAATGGTCAAACAGGAAGTGGTCTTTGGTATGTAGAATGATGGGTAAGTCACAACTTTTACAATATTCACTAAACATTCATCAATGTAACTCGACCACTATACAACCGGTTTTTCAAACCATTGGCCCTTCAAATGGCTTATAATGGATGCCACTCTATACTAAACAATTTTTAAGACTTTTAACATAATTATTGTTAAAACAACACAATTTTCAATTCCAGTAATATGTGACAAAGCCAAAGGTACATAATTCTGCGCATTGTTTTACCGTGCCCCAAGCGATTTAGAACAGTGTATGGCATATAATCATATTAACCGTGGCTCCAGATAGCAGTATAAGGCCACCTCTGATTGGTTGTTATGTCAGTTGAATTTAGACTGGATCAACAGTTCACAGTTTAAGCTTATCACTAGTATTAGTGTTATTTTGAACCATTGTGTGAAAATTCATTGCTGTGAATGAGATAATAGCAAACCACACCCACTCTCTTTAGCTGCACCTGGGAATGTGTGTACAGTTACACATGGTAAGACAGGGGGGACTTATACACGTGGGAAGCATTGGTGGCAGATACAGTAACAGAACTACCTTGGGCCGAAAGAAATATACCCTATCACGAAGTATGGAAACTATTTGCAAACTACATCATTGTTACATTTGTTCTGATTCAGTAAATCCGTTTCGCAGGCGGCAGCCCCCCGAGACACTCTCGGTCTTGTTAGAGCATTGGACGGTGTTTTTAAACGCTTGGCCCCTATGAATACAACCATTAGAGGTAACATTTCCAAAAACAATTATGGTAAAGTATATCGTTTGTTTGGTTGGCATGGTAGTTATTTTTGTTTTTTCTGCTTAATAGATGATTAACAAGGATATTTAAAGTTAGTTTGCGTGACGCTGCTTGCGAAAATGAAACAAACAAGCCAACCCCAAAACATAAAAGAGTAGAGAGCACTGGCAATGTACGTCTCTATCCGACTTATCAGTTTGACTCGTAAGTTCAAAACGTTATTCAGTGAACAGATAATACCTGGGGGTAATAAATACCTGTAAGCAATATTGAGTGTCTCATGAGTCGCATGGCTTTATTCTCCAAAATTCAAATCGCGAGCGTTTAGATAATTTTAAAATTGCGATTGCTCAGAATTTCTCCATCATTTATCTTGAATACATGTGCGCGAGATGTAGTCGTTTGTTCTCCGATCATGGGATGGGTTATTACAATTGCTTCGTTTGGTATCCAATTTCTCGTCGTTGGGGAGCCATCTGATGCCCTACGGTCTAGCATCAATAGCATTCAGAAGACTTCAATAGCACAGCTGCTGCTTACAGGTAATGTGATTTTGAGGGGTAGTTTTAAATAAGTAAGGTCGTTCTTTAGTTGTTCTATGTTTGGCATTTTGTGCACCATAGTTAAAGTCACGATTGTTAGTATGCATATACCTATATAAATAATATCACATACTAGCCCATATGTTAAAGTAACAGTTCAACGTTCATGTATCAGAATAATACGAAACAGGAATCCAGGGGTCTGATACCCCCCAAACTTCGTGGTTACCCTTAAAAGGCGCGGATCTAGGGAGGGGGAGGGGGGGAGCGCGGCCCTCCCGGTAATTCTCCAAATCTTGCAAATCAGCATTTGGACAAGGTTTAGCCTGTCAGCCCCCGGGAATTTTGACATTGTCAAATCTGGATACGCCCCTGCCTACGTGTATATAGTCAGACATAAACCACTAGAAACATTATTTCGAGTGGTTTTTCGTTGTTTTCGACGCGAAATATATTGCGCGAACGCACGCTTTACCCACTTTTTAAAATATGCAAGCGTTGGCATGTATGATTTGAACCGATTTTGATATGTATGCTTGCATTATGACCCGATTTGAATATGAGTGCCATGCATTATGGACCTAGCCTTGATCAAGGCTGTCTGCTAGAACAAACAAAAACTTGCTCAAATTTATTTTTTATGCACGTATGTTTATGACATTTATCAATTTATTTTGAACATTGGTTTTCAGGTTTGAATAAGTGTGTCTTTCGCATTGATCGTTAGGGGCACTGTGGTTTGATATAAAGTCCCGGGATGTTCAATGATTAAAGCATCCCACCTATTTAGATACCTTAAGTCGGTCCCAGAGAACAAGAATTAGTTTTGATGGAGAATTCCCGGGGTGGCAGATGGCGCCATCTTGATTTTCAAAAATGGCCGCCATTTTGGTAGAATTTTCAAATCAGAATCGAGCTGTTGGAATGTGCTAGGAAGCTACGTTTGGCGCAGAAACTAGTATATTAAACAACCACAAGTCTGGAAAGGATAAAGGCAGATCGACAAAATGAAAATTAAGAATGCAGCCATTTTTTTTTTCAAAATGGCGCCAATTACCTTTGTTTATGGTCCATTTCAGCAGTCATGTTAGTGGTGAGTTTCATACAAATTAATCTTAGTGGCACAGTCTCCATTTAACTTGTCAAGGTGTATTATAAAGATGTTTGGATTTGGTCAGCGTAAATAGTATTCTTCACTTCCTCTTGTATAATTTGTATTTCAAAAATGGCTGCATGTTTCACACTGTAAAAGTCATTTTGTGGAACTTTATTCAAACATAACGTTATTTCATTAGGGATTTATGATAGACCTGAATGCTATGCGGCATTTGCTTGCACGCGGTCATGTGGGTTATCAACACGGTTAGTCAGGTTATTTACTCCAAACATCTAAGTGCCGGTTGTAGAAGTTTTTATAGTGCGCCGGACTCATAGGTCCGTCCACAACGGTAATGAGAATAGTTGGCTCTTCCAAACCACATTCATGGTCTCTATGGAGCCGGATTATATCTCCTTTTACATCTGTGTAAAACGTCCGGGCTCCACAGACCCAACGGAATAAAGCGTGAAACTACGGAAGTTTTATACTAGTAGTACTTATACAAAATAGATGCTGTACATGGGTGATTTAGGGTTAGTCTTATTGTACGTTGTGTCAGTTGTTTTGGTATCTGTTAGCATTCGTCTACCAAGGCGGCGGGGGGGGGGTTTTTTTTTTTTTTTTTTGGGGGGGGGTTGGGGGTGGAACACCGTAAACTTTCCTACGTGCGTTTAAAACGTCAATATGATTATTGCACAAAAGCTCCCAAGTTTTCTCCTTTTGTTGGGTAAAATTTTAGCGATTTTTTTTGTAAAATGGTATCAACTTTCACCGGGGTTAGGTGTGCCGTTCAAAGTCAATGAGTGCGGGGAAGGGGGGGGGTTGGTGCCACCCCAAGGATACTTTATGGTACACTTTTCGGTACATATTTGTATTAGTATAGCTCTAAAACTTTATGTTCATTAAAACTAGTCAATTGCACCTTTCAAGTATTTGTGGAATAGACATTTTGCCAGACTGAATAGTTATAATAATATTGTGATGCCATACTAGGTTGTGTTTTACTTATTGTGGTTATCAATGGAAAGAAGAGCGACCATAGGCTACCTACTGGTATCACAATCATAAGTATGGGGGTGGCAAAAAATCTTAGTAAGATAGGGGTACCCAAAGTCATAATGCTGCAAGTTGAAATACATATACAAGATGCGATGAAAGACAATCACTTTTACTTTTGACGCAAAGCGAAAACAATTTTTATATACTCTTGACTAGTTTAAATGGGACTGTTATCACCATAATTTACATGTGCTTTACAACAAAATAGTCAATTCTGTTGGCATTGCATGAAACTGACCACTAAAATTACTGCTGAAAATGTACAATAAACATGGTATTGGCGGCCATTTGCAAAACAAAATGGCTGCAGCTCTCAATGTGCCTCTTCTAATCTAGATTTCTCCCTTTTCAAGGAGGTGTAGGGTGTTTAGCGATGAAGTTTGGCACCAAAACGAGCTTCCTAGCACATTCTTGTACTTGGAGTTTATGATTGAAAATATACCAAATATGGCAGCCATTTTGAACAAACCAAGATGGCGCCATATGACACCCTGGGATTCTCCATCAAAACTTTTCTTGTTCTTGGGTACCTACTTAAGGTATCTAAATAGGGGTGATGCTTACTCATTTCAAATCCCACGGGATTCCACAGTCCTTCTGATATGAAGGGGGATATCCTGTCAGAGAAAGATAGATTAAAAACATGGTACACTTCTGGAGTCTGTGTTGCACACCTGGCTGGATCCATGATCTAATGGTCTAGGTAAAAAACACAAATCACCTGTGGTCCCTCTGGTCAGTTGGCAGTGGTTGTGTTGTGTGCTACTCAGAGTGGCAGCCTTGATTATATTGATGTGTTGATTTATTCTTCCCTGTATATAAAACTCCTATGGAAATTTTTGCAAATGCAAACAAAGCCTTACAAAGACCTGAAACAAGGCGCTCGGACTTGAGTTTGGAACTATTGAACTGCTTAGTGGAAAGCCTGGAATGTAGGCCAGGTGGAAATTGGAGACCTCAAATTAGGGTGTTCAATACAGGGTGTCTCAGAAACTGAACGATCCCACCACCCCCGACCCACTATTGGCGTCCATACACTTAATTCAAAAGTACCCGCTATCACATCTTGCCCCGGAAATTTTTAAAAAGAATCTTAAATCCACAATTATTTTGTTAAATTTGTAATATACTCAACCGATTCGGTTCTTCGTAGTTTTGAAGAAATAAGCGAGTATGGTAACACATGTCAATGGCACTCCTTCCAAGTTTGGTCACAATAGCAGATTTAGCTTTGATGTTAATACGTACTGGATCACTCGGTGTTATTCTGTTCAAGTGTTCAGTTCTTTCATTCCCAGAACCGGCTCTTGTTTATTGATTTGTGCGTTCAATGCCATTTTCGTTCTTTTTATGTATAGAAATAAACAATTACGTGACAATGATCAACAAAAAATCCAACAAGAAAAAATAACTGGTAAATAACAAGAACTAATCATCTTTATTAGAAAAACAACACAATAAAATCTTGTGAAAAGGTGAATATGTTAGTTGAATAGGGGTGGCACTGCAAGAATGAATATAAGTTTAATCAATACTGTTAACAGGTGGATAAACGGAACAATACGCAATTACACGAGTATTTATTCAATGAGAATCTTATTCAATAGATGGTGGAGTTACATTAAATAATAAATGCATGGATTTGAGTGCCCCCCAAATTAAAATTCTCGCGTTTTAATCTATACTTGTGTTTATGAAGTACTAGAAGGAGACCCCAAGATGGTTGTCAACCCACAATTTTTTTTTGTCGCCACAAAAAGGCATTTGTGGTTTCGATATGCCGAAACCTGGTCATAACATACTCTGGTCAGGCAGGAATTTAGATTAAAATTCAACAGAAAATCCTCCGTGCAAGAAGGACAATCTTGAACAATGTTACGAAGTACCGTGAAACGTGTACACCGTCAACTTTGAAACAAGAGTCGCTGTGGAGGGAGGAGAACAGCCCGAACTTTACAGAAACATTGCAGCCATCAGACGGCAGTCTCGTCCTAAATCCACGGACCGCCCCCCCCCAAAGTTGCAGGCGTAACCGTAACAATGTGCCACCACATCCCACGATTAGCTGTACAGGATTACTCACTTAGACCTGAAATGAAAGAATATGATTATTTCCGCTGTCGGTTGTGTCTGAATCACTTTATTACAAACAACTGAGGAAGTTGCCATTAAAGTGTTCCATAATCGCTTATTTCTTAAAACTACTGAACCGAATCGGAGTGCCGGTTTAATTTACAAATATTGACAAATTAATGTGGTTAAGATGCTCTAAATGATCAAATGTGATACTCACTTTTGCAGTTATGGTCACCCATAGTTCGGGTGTCATTCTTTCTGAGACACACCTGTATAGGAATGTCACATTTGTTTTAGTTTTAGGGAGGGGAAATATGCTCCCTTGTATGACTTCTTATATGATTTGATGGCATAATTTGTATCAGACGTGTTAACCAATGAAAGAAGTTGGTAGAGCGCCTTGACCAAGGTAATTATGACCGATTTAAATATGATGCGTGCATAGTATCAAGCGTGCATTATTAAGCAATAGAATTAATAATGCACGCCCCAGCACGCATTGCATTGATTCCCCCTCAAGTGAAAGCGCTTGAAACAGTTCACTTGCATGGTGAAGCAATAATACCAAGGCCAGAAACGGTCATTACCACAACCTCCAGGTTATGTTGCTTTACGAACGGGGAAAGAATCAGACGGACGTTCACTACAGAGTCTATACCATAAAATAGAATTTAGTTTTATGGGGTTAAAAAAACAAGAACTTAACGCGTAGGTCACAATTGTCACTTTTAAAATTGCGGTGTTTAATAAACGCCGATTGACCTATACAACTTGATGGGGAGATACATTCAGAATTAAGAATAATTATCGCATTGTAAATTCGACTGCGCAATTTCATCAAAATCCGATTGTGAAGTATATAAGTATTGACTAAGGGCGTAATTGCTACGTGCCATTGTAATCATGGCAACTATGTCAAAAGCTAACCTATTATTGAGCTGGTAACTCATCTAAGTTTCAATCAATACTACTCAGTGTATTAACTATTTTCACACCTTCCTCCAATGCTTGCTGCTTTATGTAGTTGTAACCCTGAGTCAAACCAAGGGAACCCACCCCCCCCCCCCTAACGGATGATCCCTTGTGTGTGCACAAAAAAAAAAACGCGAACAAATACGATCTAAGGCTTTTTATGTAATTGGAAGTTCATCCTTTGCGGTATTTTAGCGAAAAAAAATGGATGGTCCACCTTCATGGGTGGTCGGACGCCGTCAAAGTCGGAAGGTAGGGGGGGGGTTGCCACCTTCCTCATACTGTATGTGGAAAATGGCCCCAAACATGGTCCTTATGTAGTATGCTGTACTGTGAAGCAAGACTGTATTTTTTCTTTATTTAGCGTAATAACTTTTGTATGCCTTACTTTGGCCACCCATCTATGGCAAAGTATAAATATCAATTTTAGCTTGAAAATGCAAAAAACGGTCGAAAACCCTCGATTTGGGCGATTGCTTACAATTTGTCTGTAATAAACACCCTTCATTTATGACGTACTAGGACGTCATGTTGGTTAAAATTGTATGTTTGTATTGATTTGCAAGAAAGGACGTTCTGTGAGCTACACGATACCACACAAGATGAGGTGTGTTGTTTAATTACGAAAAAAATCAGGGGGGGTGGTAAACACCCCCCCCCCCCCCCCCCCCCCCTAGCAGCAAGAGTGCCATCAGTGAACGTGTAGTACAAAAACCCTTGGTTGGACGAGGGGTTAAGCAGTGTGCGGAAAGTTGTTAGAACTACAATAATATTTCTAGTATTAAATTTTTAAGAGTCATCCAAAATTATATAGAAAAAGCGTTAGTGATATGGATTTATGGTTTGATGGTTGTATTAAATAATGATCACGGGTTTATGGACAGTTAAGGATAAGTGGCGTGCACTTCGGGGATATATATTGCAGCTGGACGCATAATACAAGAATAATGGATAAGCGGGCCCTCATGTGAGCACTCGCGCTAAAGCGCTCATGCTCTAACATTTGTATCTGGCACCGCATATTCATATGTTAATTTATTAAGGCGTACAAGGCATTGCAATTTCTTATCCCCGAATGACGCACTCATGCCTATCCTATACATAACAAACAAAGGGTGGATATGAAGCCGGCAGGAGATAGCTCTTCCCTAATTGCAGTACGCAACGCCATTTATCCAATTAATCACTGGCAACTCATTTTTAAAAGCCATTCGACCAACAAAGGCACTTCGGCAGGGAGTACCTTCATCCCGATGATCATCGCCGAAAGAAGCGGCCTCTGTAACGATTCGTGGCACGCTCAGTTGAATAAGTCACTGGATGTGGCAAGAGAGAAAGGTATATCCCGATGCGCAGGGGTTTGTTTACATGTGGAGACCGAAAACAAAGTTGGATGAGTCGGAATTACAGCCAAATTCTGAGTATTTCAGTCCAAAAAAGTCTGGCAAAAGCATGTTCTTAGATGGTTAAATGATTTAGTTTTATCGTACTTAGTCGGCTTTAAAAATTGGAGTTTGTAACGCCTTATTTCTTAAAGTATGATATTTGTAGACGAAATCTAACTTGAAATGGGACAGGGAAAATGCCGATTAACAATGACACCAAACGACCGAACCCATGCCAGGAGTTGCCGGTTTTTCATTTTGTCCCGAAGTGGCCATATTTACCACAGCCTTGTAATGTTAGTTTAAGCCAGTGTAGTGGTAAACATTGATGCAGTTTGTTATAAAAAGTCATCAAATTTGGCAGAGAGGTGCAGAATAATTTGGGGAAAAAAGTGGATATGGACCACCGGCACAGGTTCAAGTTCAATGTCACCTAGAGTTCACAAAAAAGGTTCAAATGAGGTCCAAAATACATTAAAACATGCAGAATAACGAATTAACTTAAACACATATAAATCATTTTCATGGATCTTCTATTTGTGAATACATTGCACTTAATCCAAAGACCGTATTCTTCATTTAAAAGGGACACGAGGAGATTTTCTGGGATACAAATCTGTATACATTTGCACTCTGTTGTAGAATACCAACCTAGGACATGTCGTGGTGTATATTGACAAAGAAAAGAAGGACAAATATAAGTTTTGAACTGGCCTGCTGTCCTGATCGGCCCCCATAAACAAAGCATACTCGGATATCTGTTATGCACCACGACAGAAGGAAAAATAACAACAAGATATTATTACATCGGAAGATGGCTCTTTACGGCTTATATCCCTCCAGGTTTAATTTAATATATTTGTTAAATTGTTTTTAAAAAATGGAGAGGGGGATTTTTACAGGAAATGTCTCTTACTCTTTAAGCTTAATACATTCACATATAACCCATGAACATGTCATTGAAGAGATACAGGGAAATAGCTCACTGGAGATAACATTTTTGTGAATTTGTTTGAAATGCCACAGATAAATTATTTTAATCGCAAAAAGCCACAAAATAGAACAATAAATTATTTGCTACTTTTACACTGGATGGTCAACATTTTTGAAAGGGAAAATCATAGTGCTTTGGCCATTAGTAGGATTGGGGGAAGGATACCCGTTTGGGTCATGACAGTGGGTGGTAAGAGGTCAAAATAGGCCAGGATAGAACACACCAAAACGGTGGTATGCATTTGAAGAATATTGAATTTATTGGAGCAGAAGCACTCAAATGAGGGACACTGGGCCATATAGGTAGTGAGAGAAGGAGGAAAGCTCTTATTAAAATCCTTGACCATTATTACTCGCCGCGCTCGTAGTAAAACAGGATGTCAAAGTCCAATACAATACCCAGCGCAGCAGGGGGCCGTAATTACTTTTCAGATTGTATTTACGTCACTGGATTATGACGCAATACGGATGACCCGGACACCGCCACTCGGAAGGTTTCCGGCATATCCGGTCGCGTTCGGCTGTTCGGATCATGTAGGATGGTAACAGTGGCTGCCTACCTGGAACCGGATTTTTAAGAGCGGGCAGAATTTTGAGACGAAGTGCAGCCGGTTGTTTTTTTATGTTTTGCCGCGATGAGTGTGGTGTGAAAGGCAGTGAATTGTTTTTTTTTGTGGGATTTCCGACGGTTAGAAGATACAAATTTTATGTGCCAATGCGTGGGAAGAGAAACACTGACCGTTTTATTTTATTGTATAGTCCTAAAACGCGAATACTATTTAAAATAGAGTTTGATTACATTGCAAATAACAACGTACTACGGAGCTCTGCTGAAGGCATGTGCATCAACAATGCGATCGATGTACATTACAATGCTTGTGGTAATATGGGCTGGGGATGTCCATTTTAACAATACTTTGTACATGGATAGGGCTTAAACTGTACTTTCTTGAATTGAAAAATCGGATATCGCAAGGGTATTCATATTTCCAAAAATATGGTCACTTCGGGACAAAATTGAAAAAAAAAAAAACGGGCAACTCGGGCCCTGTGAAGTTTGGGCTCATTGTTTAAGGACGGTTTTCTTCCCAATTCAAGTTAGATTCGTCTACAAATATTATACTTTAAGAATAAAGATACGCCCTACAAAATATTCAGTTTTTAAAAGTCGAAAAGTTACAAGTAAACATCGAATCAATGTAATCATTTTCGGAACATGCTATCTCCGATTTTTTGGACTGAAATACTCAGAATTCGGCTGTAATCGACCTCAATCTTGTGTTTCGTTTGCATGTAAACAAAACCCACTGCGCATCGGGAGAGACTTTCTGTGCACAGGTCATGACCTGTTCAGCTGAGCGTGCACGAAATCGTCAAACGAGGGCCGCTCTGTCGGTGATGATCATAGGGATGAAAGAGTACTCCAGGCCTTGACTGTGACTCAGCGAATTGGTGACACCACAGGGTGCCGCCAGGGGACGATGCGTCAAACTTATTTTTCTGCCATTCCCCTGCCATAGCCAGAATGACTATGGCCATATCAACGTCATCGGATTAGCATAGCTAGTGGTGATGTGCTCACTGCATTATGGAGCCGTTGTTATGTCCCTTTAGCTGTCGAAGCTGTGGTAATATTCCCACCTGCAGGAAGCTCCAAGACGAAGTGTCGTGTGTATGAAAAATGAAAAACGTGGAAATTAATTACGGGAATCGGCAGACAGTCACAGTCAATTCCCATTGTTGTTCTTCACTGGTCAGTCATGCGAATAGTGGCCTGTTGGTCTATGATTTTACAAGAGTTGCCAAGTGGTATAAATGTGATACTGGATTTGCGTAATGCAATTAGGTAGGCTTTCTCTTCTCTCCATTATGGTCCAGTATTAATCATATAGCAAACTCTATCAACTCAAGACCATAAAAGATTGTTTTTCAAGAGAAAGGTAAATGACCTCAGATTGACCCCAAATGGACCCTTGTTGGACCTTGACGACTGAGTTCCGCACCCGTGACGTGGTTCCATCTCTTAAAATAATCAATACTCAGTATTAATTTAAACATTATGCCAGTTTCATGGCTTTATAAGAATGCACACTTCTTACAATGTAGAATGTCGTATTGCTTAAGGTGGTGTAATTCAGGAACGTAGTCAAATGGACAGTTTTCGTGCTTTTCATGGTTAAGCGGCATTAACATGCTTTTCTTTCCATACTATTTTAACAGAATTTAATATATATTATTTTCCCTATTATTTGTTCATTTTACTTGACTATTGTTACACCATTTTTGACCAAGAAACAATCCAATGGGTACGGGAAAAGCAAAAAGCGGGTTTCGCGTATTACGCAATAGGCGTCTGGGCTATTCAGGCGGCGGCGATGTTGTTAATGAGCCGCATCAGAAAACTGCTTGATGATCGATCGATTATGAGCAACCCCATGGTAACTGTAGCAGTTGTAAAATGGTTTGCCCACGTGAGTGCTTTTGCAACCAGAAGGGATTAAATTTCACGATTTGAGCCTCATAAATGGGTGAATTTTGATCATAAAGTATCCAGATGAAGCAATTGACATGGTGCAGAAAGCAGTTGTGAGATAAGAGTAAGAGATGAAACGATTGGTGGTGTGGAATAAGGCTAATTTTGTAGCAAATTGGGTGACAATTTTTTTGCACAAAATGGCGATTTTCTCTGGTTCTTGCGGCGATAATTCGTGCTTTTCGGTTCCCAGTTTTCTCGAAATCCATATAAGCAAAAAGGTAAGAAATGAAACGCATCGCTAGCTATAAAATCTAGGGTCGGTAGTTTTTAGTTTTCAGTTTGGGTCAAAATCGTGCTTTTATGTCAACCTCCTTGAACAAATATTGCGGTGTTCCAATTGAAAATATCGCGGTTGTTGGCTTTTTTTTTTTTTGGCAAATAATTGATTAATAGTGCAGAATTTGAAAAAAAACAGGGGAAGGAAAAAATACCGAACCTAGAATATGACTTGGAATACCCAAACGAACAAGGCACATTTTTATAACATTTCTATATTTTTATAGGGAACCAAAAAAAATGAGTGAATGAAAAATCTCCATTTTATTGATTTTCTCAACAAAATACGTATTTTGGGGGGGGAAAAGTTGTCATTATTTGGATTTCCTTGAGTCATTCCTTCTCAAATATGTACCTTTTATATATGTTGGACAACAATAAGGAAGATACGGCAAAAAAACAGTTCCTTTGAAATCCTGGACTCACAGCCACCTTAAGGTACAGCGATGCCAATGTTGATGCACAGATTGGTCTGAGTAGACCAATCTGTCCAAAGCACTAGTAATGCATATGTTGAAAAGGTGGTCCTGTTCAAGACGTAGGAGAGAAGGAGAAAGCTCTATTAAACCCCTTTGACCGATGTCATCATCGCCGCGCTCGTAAAAAAAAGATCGTTAAAAACTACAATAGACCGTATTCAATAGCCAGCCATGTTGGTGGAGCAAGATAGACGCATTCCAGTACTACAATTTACATTTACTGCCAAGATCTCTGTGCAATCGCTTAAAAATGGACGATTGACAGCTTAATGTATGTAGTCCTGGAAGTTATGCATATTGGGCCCCAACAGTCTGTTGGTGACGTCATATTGAATACGGTCTATACCAACACGAGATCAATATTAATGTTGAGCATGTGCATCAAAATTGCATCGAGTTACCTAGTATACCAGATAGCGACATTATATTGTAGAAGTGTGCATTTCTTTGTTAATATAAAAGCTTGAAAACTGGTATATAAATGTTTTTTAAAATTAATACTGATTATTGCTATTTTAAGACCTGGAACCACGTCACCGTCAATCATCTTCAAGGTCCAACAAGGTCATTTGGGGTAATTTAGGTCATTTTTGAAAGTCGGGGTGAATAGCATGTCTCAAGGAGTGTAAATTTATTCTAGTTTTTACTCGCACTTTTCGGCTTTTTAAAAAACTTGAAATGTTTGTAAACGCTGTTATTCTTTAAAGTATAATTTGGCAGACAACATTACTTGAATTTGGGAAGATAATGCCGTATCTAAACAATGACACCCACACTTCACAGTGTCCGAAGTGGCCCGTTTTTTCAATATCAGTCAAAGGTGAGTAGGCCTATCATTCACAAACCGCGGCTGCAGGCGACACCAAGCGGTCCGAGGACGTGTATTTTTTTTCAATTTTGTTACGAAAGTTGGCCACCTTTTAGTGAAATGGAATATGAGACCCTTGGCGATATCCGATTTTCAACAGAGAAAATACATTTTTAAAGCAAATTGATACGTGACCAAGTATTGTTAAAATGGAAGTCCCATCGCCATATTTACCACAGCATTGTTCTGTACCATCGATGCAATGTTGATGCACAGGCATTCAGCATTAACATTGATCTCGTAGTTGACGTTTTATTTGCAAGTAATCAAATTTATTTTATAGTATTCATGGTTTAGCAAATACAGATGAATAAATTCAGTTATCAATGGAGCATATTCAAAAAGTAGGCATAGGGCTAGGCCTGGCCCTTATATCATTTGATTTTTGCCATTTTGGTTTTCCACACATCTTGGTGGGAAGGGGGCTGGGGAAGGGGGGGGAAACATTTCACAGAGCGGATACGGTCGGTATGAAGAAGGGGGTTGAAATATTAACTTACTGGAGCAATATTTTTGAAGGGCAAGCAAAGCACCAATAAAAAGTCAAACCTCAATTCATTTAAGATGGTTCCTGAAAGTTGGCAGCACCAGAAAATGGGGTTTTGGGGGGGCGGTACCGAGGGGCAAATTTAACTTTGGGGGAAGTGAATTTTCAGGAAGTTCAGCAAAAATCGCACCATCACGGTACTAGAATTGAGAATCAAGATTAAGAATTTCACACTTTTGGGGGGGGGGTCCCACCACATGCCCTTACTGCCCACCCCTTTCACTAGCAAAAACCCCCCCCCCCCACCACTGTTTATGAAAAAAAATGTTCTGAAGTAGTGTTTGGGCTTTATTTGATTCTAAACGTTGCACAAACAAAAAATCCTTGTTGATTCATCCATATTTTGGAACAAATCTAGCCTAACTTGACAGGGGAC
>JAMKCH010078720.1:0-44554 GCA_023653785.1 Ophioderma brevispina | reverse complement strand
GCTCATATCATGCATCCGAGTATACCAGCCATGTCTCAAAAAAAATGGTATAAAACAAAAAAAAAAAAACAATCAGAAAAAAATTGGGTTAAATATAATTTTCAAATAAGTTCAATTTTCCTTAACTTGGGCATAATATTAAAGAACAAGACCCATGCTTTCAATGGTGTTTTTTCCACTTCATTTGCTTCTGTTCCAATCCGAGATATAACCCTTTTTTAGTACGATAACCAAATCGATTTTGTGTGCCACTTTTATGGCATGGGCAGTTGTTTCGCCCAGTTATACCATGTTGTCTTAAGCTTCACAAAAGATTGCCATCTTGACAAAAGAAACAATACCCAGATAAAGTAAACAGAACGTCTAGTTTAATCGACACAATTCTGAATAGCCAACATAATCAGTTCAATGATCATTCTTTTGTCATAAATAAAACAAGGCACTAACTTAATGCCGTCAATGAAATGGAGCTTTACAAATTGGTATCTGTTAAAATCCCGTTTAAAATCATGCAGAGGGAATGTAGTTGCAACCAAAATAAACGCCCCATATCCAAAGAAATGGTTTTAAAAAATATTGCACTATCTTTGGGCATTTACTAATGTGAATCATACAAATTTGACTTTGGGAAGCAAGTATCAAGTGTTGGTTTGAATTTTGCGTTTTTCAGATACTTCCAGACCATAAAAACTCTCTCCTCCAGGTTAGTGTACGCTCAACGGTTCTCTTCTAACAACAACAGATATGGTCGATTGTTATTCACTTTAATCTTAAATCCGGAACTTACTGATCATAGAACTTCCACCTTACGTAGCTTTTTTTTTTTTTTTTTTTTAAATTGGACGTTTTTTTTTTTATGAAGTTAATCCTTTTTACGAATTTCCTATTGTTTTTTCAAGTGGAATATACTTATGTTAAATAACATTTCTTTCACCGTTTTCACTCAACGACAGTGGGCACAAACGCGTTTTTTGTGTTTCCAGTAAACTGGAGTTATCTCGTCGATGAAACAAGCAATTCTATAACACAAAAATCCCGTAAAGCCTGGTCTTTTCTCTTAACGTGAGGTACAAAACGACCTTAACTTATGTTAGAAGAGAATCTTGAAAAAAATTGGTTTTTGCTTGTATACATTTTTTTTGAGACAGTGCCTGTAGAGTACCAAAGTTTTTCCAGTGATATTCGCACTAATCTCTCCGGTTATGATTTCATCTGTTTTCAAAATCTCGTAAAAACGAAGAGCAAGATTGACTGCATTCCTAATAATGAGGAAGTACATACATTTACCAAAAAAATTAACAGTAGGAACTTTTGTTAACAAAGACAAAAAACGGTGGAAATTAACCCGTGATTTAGATTATAGATAGTTTTAAGTTTATGGGCTAGTGGTCTTGAAAAATTAGTTGCCAATCTCGATGAATTTTACGAATACCAAAACTTTTCTCAAATGAAGATTTTCGAAAATTGCTACTGAGAAAGAGTTTTAAATCCTTACGATTATTTAATTCTCTAGAAAAACTTGAAGAACTGCAATACCATCAAAAGAGCATTTTTAATTCAAACACTTAATGAATGAGCCACATTTCTGATGAATGACTATCGCCCAGCCAAAAATGTCTGAAAGAAAACTTTTGGGGATGAAATCCCTGAGAGAATATCAACGATCTTGTCTCTAAAATCAGATGTCTTTTACTAGCGGATGTGTTCGAAAAATTCAGAGAGAAAAGTTGCATTCAAATTATGAGCTAGATCCTGCCTGGTATTACAGCCCTGGCCTTTCATACGACGCCATGCTTAAAAAAACTGGACAAGACTAGAACTTCTTCACAGGATCTTGAATGATTCTTCATGATTGCCAAATGTTAATCAGAGGGGGAGTCTCGGTAATTCTACCAGATATGCTAAAGCAACACACAAATCATGAATGATAATTTATGAATCCCACAAACCGGTCAAATTATCCAATATTGGAGCCAATATCTCTATGGATGAGCCATGAGTGACAAATTCCGGTAGGCGATTTAAGTGGCTACAGAAAAAAGCAATTTTCTAATTGGAATGATTACCCGTGCATTGCTAGAAGGTTATTAGATATCCAAAAAACCTCATGGAATCTCATCACGATTATCCGCTGCTCCAAAAAATAATTGCAATAAAGTCATAAAAACTTATTCCAAATCTTAGAGATAAAAAAGTTACGTATCAACAAAACTCATAGCACTAAAACAATATTTAGAATTAGGATTGGTTTTGAAAAATTCATCGGGTGAAAAATTTCAAAGAGATTTCATGAATGCATATATAGAACTAAATACAAAACTTAGAACTAAAGCTACATCTGAATTTGAAAAGATTTCTTCAAATTGATGAATAACTCCGTATTTGGGAAAAACAGGAAAATGGTCAGAAAAGAGTGATATATCCAGTCTAGTAAACTCGGAGGAAAAACAAAAAATTCAGCGTCAAAACCAAACTTTCAACGATGCACTATATTTGATGAAAATATTGGATTAGCAATCTAACATGAAAAAATTGAGACTGTCTCGATAAGCCGATATATCACGGTATGACTAGTATTAGATATTTCCAAAACAAAAATTTAACATTTCATTACAAATATATAAAACTAAATATCGGAAATAGGGCAAAACTTGGTATGAACGGATACTGATCTCTGTTATATGAAATAGAACGTAAGATTTTATAAAGATATTTCTTTACTCTCCCGATGTGAAAAAGTTCTTTGATAACAATCCATTATCCAGAAAACATCGTCGGGAATCAACCTGGGAACAATAGAAAAATTCCAGGCTATTTAGGATGAGGCTGTCGGAAAAATTATAGATGTTATTTTGTGGGATTAAGGGCAAAATTGTAATAGTTTCAAAATGTTGATGGAGAAGAAGAGAAAAATAGCGAAAGGTTAAAAAAAATTTGGTAGAGAGCAAAATTAAATTCAAGCTTACAAAAAATTTCTTTTGTTGATGCAAAACCTCAAATGCCGGGCGATGAAATTGATTAGGAGTCACAAGCATGAATATACAGTGAGGAAGTAAACAAATGCTCTTGATGCTAAAGACGCAAAGAATATTTTAGAGGTAAAATTCACACGTGTTTGCTTCTTGGTTTGAATATGGCCTGTGCGATATTGATGTACCCATGTTTCAATCAGAAACCATTATACCTTGACATAAAAAATAATTTTGATATAAAGAAAAAAAATATATAGAAAAATCAAATGCCTTGTTTGTCTCGCACCCATCCTGTGTACAAAACCTATGGCGCGGATGATGGCACTATTTTTGAATTTTGAATTTAAAAACGATACGAGTTTTGAAGCTTCACCTAAATACCAAGGGATGTGTACTGGTAGGTATATATCTAACGAACGCAAAAAAAAAATTATCTAGTGGGCATCGTTTTGTATTTGCTGTTTCAAAGAGATAGTTCTCCTGATCTTCAAGTAGACCACAAAAATAACATCAGGCTGATAATTCTATTGACAACTTACAGTTGCTAACTTAATCTCAAAACATCAAAAAGAAGTATTAGACAGAAAAGTGGAGAACTAGAAGTTTTTATAATGGAAATTCATCTGATACTCTAAAAATCTTTCTTTCATTCTGATGCAGCAAAATATTGCAATTGTCTGCAGCTGCCTCCACTTACTTTAGCAAAAAGATGAAAAAAAGGATCCAGAAATATTCTCATCAATTCTTAGAATTGAAAAAAATAGACATATACTTTGATGTAATGATTGGTAGGAAAACAGAAATATGTTAAAAATCCACTCTAATTTAATTAGAGTGGATTTTTTTTAAATAAAAATGACTTGCAACCACAATACAAAAAATGTTTTTGTAAATTGTGTAAACGAAAAACTAGAATAAGAAGGCGAAACCTCCCTACACCACCCTTGGATAAATGCACAACAATGCATCAAACGTGTTTTGCCCGAAGTTCCACGTAAGGAACAAAGGCCACCTCTTAGTAAAGAGTAATGTTTATCACATTCAAACATTCTTTAGTGATTAAAGGGTTCATCATGCGCTTGTATATAATCATGGTAACTCTGCATGAAGATCGTTTTTGTTTTGCTTTTGATTTTGGGAATCGATGAGTCATTTTGAAGAGTTTACCTTTCAAGCGGCTAAAGAGAACATCCCAGGAGCGCGGGAAATTAAATCTTTTTTTTTGTTAAAATAAGGATCGCAAAGTGGCAGAATTGTGATGAAAAATTACCTAAAGCGGTTATCTTATGTGATAACTGTGGAGTAGAAGAAGACCTCTGAAACAAAACCACCCATTGGGGATCTTATAAAATGTTACTTAAGACGACTAGCAAACAAAAAACTTATATAGAAACTTATTGTGAGTGGTAACAAAATATCTTGAAAATAAATCTCAGATTTTTTTTTGGTACTAGCAATCATCGAATCTATCACTTTTTTTCTTTTGGGGGTCGTTGTGGAAGTGTAGATGGGGGTAAAGGCGAATCAGCGGATGAATTGCCCATTTTTGGTATCGCAACCAAAAACTGCTATCCGCAAACTATAGCCTCCCTCCAACAAGAAAGAGGAATAGAGGTCGACCAAGTATCTTTTTTTTACCAGATCAGGTTATCTGATAGAGAGCTTCACAGCTTTTTGCATCATACATGCAAAGCGTTTATTTTGCCTAGTCGTTCTTTGTTTTTTAGCAGCCAGTGCCTTTTCCCGCCGCCACTTTTTTGGATCTTTTCGTTTTTTGGACGGGGGTGCCGTCACTCTTTCCAGTTCACCGGTGTTTGTTTTTGCCGGAGCTTTTTTGTTTTTCTCTCTGCTTCCTTCCGTTTTGGAGTGCTTCTTCTCCTTTTTGGAATTGGTTCTTCCGTTTTTGGAATTTTATCTGATTTCTCCATCTTTATTTATTGGAAATTCCTAAGGCAGATAATTTTTGCTAGCAGACACCTGAGCAGAAATAATTTTTCCTAAGCAGACTCTTTGAGCGACATAAGTTTTCTTCGAGCAGGACCTCTTGGAGCAGAAATAATTTTTCTTGAGCAGACACCTGAGCAGAAATAATTTTTCTGAGTCAGAAATCATTTTTTTTTAAAATAACCTAATTTTTAGAATAAATAATTTTTTCTGAGCAGACTCTTGAGCATACTCTAAGCAGACATAATTTTTCTGGAGGCAAGAAATAATTTTTTTTCTTGAGCAGACTCTTGAGCAAAAGCCTAAAAAAAATTCAGATCCAAATTAATTTTGAGACAGAGATTTGATTTAATTTTTTTTATTTTTTTTTTTTTGCTTTAACTTTTTAAATCGATTCATCTACAACCAACCGCCTTATGCTCTTGGGAGGTTCAAGAAACTGCTTTACTTGCTCTATATGATTACTAGTCAGCAGCAAAGTCTCTTAGGAGCCAACTATTTTCGCAAATCTTTGATACACCAACTGCGAGTGACATTTACCTCAAGCCAAGTGCTGAGATGCTCCTCTTTAGACTTCTTCCAGCTCCTCCGGATTGATGAGAGTAAATTTTCCAGGTAAAAACAACCTTACCATTTTGGAGTAAGCCGAGAAAAACCCGGTGAAAAAATTAGCTTTTTTGAGAGTCTTTGTACAAAGTCCGATTTTCATTCATATCGAGCGTACAATTTTTCAATTTCTTTTTGGCTCTAGCTTTTTCGATTTCATCAGAGGTAAAGTTTTTTCCGAGAACCTTGCTCGAACCCGAAACTCCAAGCTTTCTCGCTTTTCCTTTGTCATTATCACTCTCAAGATTTTGCAAGCAGTGTTCCACAGGCTCAGGAGTCATCGCCTCTTCAAGGATTTTTTGTCGGATTCCTTCATCTTTTTATTTACTACAAAAGTTTTGCGGGTATATCACGTTATCCTCTTGGTTGTTCCTCATAAGTATTATTTAGAATGCTTATTTTTAGCCAAAGTATTGCGAACTTTTTTCTCTTTCTTCCAAAGTGGGAATGACATCGTTTTGCTCCTCATTGGCTTGCTTCGAGACTATCACGATCTTTACAGTAAAATAACCATCCATTTGATTTGTTCTCTAAGATCAGCTTCAAACGGCGAATAATTTTTGGAGTAAGAACCCATACCGAGCAATTCCGTGTCTAACCGCTGAAGTAATTAGATAGCATTTGGTTTTTCTTCTTCATAGATTATTACTTGCGCAATCGTCTATGTGAATACGTTTGACCGGCTGTATTCCGTAGTTGTGTAACCCAAATTTCATTCAGATCCACAGCGCTTGTCCATCCAATCATCCGATTTGGGACACCAGGACGGATCGATCGGAATTACTTTTTCATCCTCGAAAAACCATTTTCGATTCAAGTACGCCTTATTGTACATCCATTAGGGACTCACGATAATGGATAAATCACAAAAGTTTTTATAATTCTCTCAAGTAGGTCAAGGTGAACTCTGTTTTTCCGTCAGGAGGTCGCTCCTACGATCATTGCAGAGTGCGGGTTGTTTAGTATAATTTTTATTTTAGCACACCACTAAGCGCTCCCCTTTTTCGAAACTGAGATACCATCCTGACGTAAAATATGTAGTCAATCGAGTTTCCAGCGTTTTCATGCAGATTCCTTTTCTATCTCTATCAAGAATGGGTTTGACCAGCCCCCCCATTCGATTTTTTCCGCTTCCGTGAAGCGGTGACAATCATCGCTCGAACCTATATCCAACCAAAGACCATACTTCGTGGTTAGATATTCAGTGCAAACCACATCATCCAAATGACCTTCCTTGAAAGAGAGGGAACTATTCTGTGTTTTCCATCAGCACTGTTTTCCTATTCACTAACCTCTGAGGAAGGTTTCATGCCGCTGGAAAATATCTGATTTGGTTTCGCCACTAGAGTGACAGAAACCTTTTAATTTTGGGATTGTAGAATTTTGCGGAGTCTCTCTGGTAGTTTTGCCCTCATCGTTGGATCTACAACCAATCAGGATACCGCTTCATGCGCTCTCTCTGTCCTATGTTGCCAGAGCGAGTTCCAATTGTGTCTGATTGGTTAAACCGACTCCTTGCTATGCCGCGTGTATTATCGTACGAACATTAAAACTACCCAATCTGCTGGTTTTTCATAATCGTAGCAATCGGATGATGTTAGAACTGTACAAATGCCAAGTGGATATCGGAAATGTATAGCTGGCTGTTGTGTCAGTGCTACCACTACGACTTTTCCAAATCGTTGAATGTAAGCTCGTAAGACAAGCGATCTTTTAGTTCACACTGGAAGAACGGGTTTATGGGAACACACATCTCAAAATCAAGAGGAATGCAATAATAGCTATCGTAAAGCCGTTTCCAATCGCCACGTCAACCGCAACATATGCCGCCGCGTCTCCAGCATCGATCCTGGATTTTCGCACGGCCCCCTCCGATGGGATCCCTGAGTATACCGCTTTTTCAACGTTTCCCTGCTGTCATCCACATGTCCTCGTAACACAGGAGGATATCTGCAATCTGCACATTAGCGTGAAGACTCTCTTTCCTTCTAGTTTTACTTCATTCTTGGACACTATCGCCCTTCCGAGCTTGTTCACTATCGGTTCTGTTTGCATCGTTATTGGCTCCTGCTGCCGAATTCAAATCCAACCTGAATGTCAACATCGATGTCCCGGGAATAATAACGTCGTTTTTTCCGAGTCGGGGAAATCTACCGTTGTATCCCTCAAGGGCCTATATTGATCGGAACGTGAGTGTTGCTTCTCGTGCGACGCACACCTTTGAGTCCTTTCGTAAAGCGAAGTTTTCGCCTCGATTTAATTTGTCCGTAATAGTCGCCATCTTCTTTTATTATTGGAAGTAAAAAGCGAAAAAAAATGGCTGATTTTTGATCCATACCGCTTAAGATATTGAGATGGAAAAAGTTGACGAGGAAGTAGATTTAATGGGATCTACAGTATGTGATACAACTGGAGCAACGGCAGTAAACAGGATTTTTGGGGGAGGTGGATCAGACAACCGAGCAACCACGTCGAGGCAGTGTTGAATGGGAGGGCAGTGATTTAGCACAGAGGGACAATTGACATCGAAGAAATATCGAGAACGACTTCGCAATCTCAGACTGGAGAATTCCAAACACAGAGCTTGACGTACAAATTCGAACGGAACTCATCTTAGAAAGAAATGAGAAACTTCCACGCTTTGGGGAAAATTCCAATCGAAGACAGGGAAAAAGACGAAAAATGAAGAGGAGTTCACAAAATTACCCTTAACCTGGCACAAAAGTGGGCGATGCGGATAAATGGATTTATTGTTAAATATGCGGGAGAAAAACCAAACCATACTAACTGCAAAAAGGAAACCAACCCGAAAATTTTAGCTTTAGTAACCATAACAGGAACCACATCTCTCAGGTGTGGGAGAACCTGGTGTTAAAGAGAAGTTTAGGTGTTTGCAACTTAAAGCCCAAATAAAAAACTCAAGACTCCGACACAAGCAGCGCTATAGCGAAGTGTGTCATTAGACTATCAATACCTCCACCATGCGCAGAGAACTAGATTTACCGGTCCACAAATCACACCGTGCTAAAAAAAACAATTTCGAAGACATACTCAACAAGCGCTAATGCATCGGATGAGCTAACCAAATCCACTACGAGCAGGTTAGTCCGCCCTCACACCTCGACCCACGACCAGAAATTCGCAGAATATACATTTTTAGCACAATGAGCAAGGACAACTCAAATGACTGTCCGCGTCTACGAGCAATCTCGTACAAGACGTAAGCAAAATCCAACGAACTCGCAGTCTAAAATCCAAGGGGGAAGATCCTTTTAGCATCATCAACCCCTACGTATAGGGATTGAAGATGAAAAACCTCTTTTACCCGTGAGTGAAGAAGATGTGGAAAAAAGCTCTGAACTTCAATTTTGACAATGCTATAGCGGAACAAGAGCTAAAGTCCCGAAATCTCTTCAAAGATTGCGTAGAATTGAAAACTTCATCCGAAAGACAAGGCGATGGAAGTTTACGTGATCGAGTCGGTGAGCTGTTCAGACGCGAGGGTGTCACGATAGAATCGATCTTAACCGCGATATGTCTTGCTATTTCAACCATCGTGGCGTCGATAGTAGCAGCAACCAAGTCGACAGTAGTCATCCATAACATTATAGCCCCCCAAAAATTTGTAGCACCCCATTCTTTACAACGTCTCACTATATTTTCATATCCATTTTCATCAGCTTTCTTCCATAGCTGCTTCAAAATCTGTGGCCCCCCATTCCTTTTCATAGTCTCACTATGATTTTTTCAGACCCATAGGCAGCCTCTATCATAACCATCAAAATCTGCGGCTCCCCATTCCTTTGCAAAGTCTCACTATTTTCATGCCACCTTGAGCAGCCTCTATTATAGCCCAATCAAATTGTGACCCACCATTTTGCAAAGGACCCCTCTGACAATATTTTCATGTCCTTTTCAGCAGCAGCATCCATAGAGGATCAAAATATGTTTGCTCCCCATTCGTTTCAAAGTCTCACTATATTTTCATGTCCACCTTGAGCAGCCGCACTGCCATAGCAAATCAAAATCTGTTGCTCCCCATTCTTTGCAAAGTCTCACTATATTTTCATGACCCATAAAGGCAGCTTGAGATATTCCTATTTCAAGTTGTTCTCGATCAAATAGCCATTTTAGTACTGTGAAAGATTCATTATTTTTGCAAGCTTCAACAAAATTTTTTGATCCTTTCCAATCTACATCTAGGGTTTTGCGGAAATGATTGGAAAAAGTCATAAGATGGTTTCTCGTTGAATTATTTTTTTAAAACTGCAATACCAGCTTGAGTTTTCAAATCCATTTTTATTTATATATAAATTTTATTTTTATAAATCAATTTTTTGATAAGAATTCACAGATGCACGCTATATAAAAATAAAATTTTTATAAATCAATTTTTTGATAAGAATTCACAGATGCACTGCTATATCAAAAATAAAATTTTTATAAATCAATTTTTTTGATCAAGAATGCCACAGAATGCACGAGATATCAAAATAAAATTTTTACTAAATCAATTTTTTGATACATAATGCACAGGTTGCCTCTGTTTGTTAAATTTGATGGATTTGCACTAGGGATTTGCCTGATGTTGAATGGACGTTGGGGTGTTAGAGGGATTCTGTAGGTTTTACGTTGGAGGTGATGGGATTTACAGGAATTTCTGTATTTTACGATTTTGAGCTAGAATCCCCCTTATACACCTACTGCTGTTATTGCTTTAACCGTGAACTTTTTTTCTTCAAACACCCCGAAGGAGCAATTTATTCATTTTGCTCAAAACAAACCACAAAACACATACAAAATACAAGACAAAAAACGTACAAAAATCATACATCTGGTTACTCGTGCAATAAACTACTCATCAAGAGGGCATATTTCCACTACTCTTCGCAACTATGCTACCGTGTGCTTTATTCCGTTATCAACGGTGTGTCGTTTATCAATAAAAGTACTATGTATAGAGTTCTTCGCATGCCAAAACATAGTTAAACTTGCCTAATTTCTTCAGATGAACCATATTGGGTGTTAGTTTCTAAAATCTACAATCAAAATGACTCTCTTAGTCAAAAATATGCAAAGGTTTAAGATTGGAGTTACTCGAATCATTTACAAATAATGGATTTATTTAAGAGAAACTTCTTTCCCCATTTTTAATACAGAAACGAACATTCCCCGTGATAAATAATTCTCATTTTATACATGCATCCTGTTTTAACTTCATAACTGACTCTAAATGGCAAGGAATATACAGTGTGTATAAAAAATGTGCATAACGAAACACAAAGTTTGACCCTAACCTGTTTTCTCAACTGTAACGAAGTTGATGTTTCGTAATTAGCATAATAGTTCTACTTTCTAATAAGAAATGAAAGAATTTGTTGAGAAGAAATGAGCCAGATACGATAGATTTTGTAGGCTGATACATTTTTACCCCATTCCAATGGGATTTACACTGCAGTAAAGCTGGGGTTTCAGTTCCATCTTTTTATCTCTGAATATGGTGACAAATCTCCTGCCCTTTGCTTCACAAGAGTACATTGCAGAGAATCAGATTCAGCGAATTCAATGAAAATCAGTGCATGAATTCAATTAATTTAATATATGAGGTTATTAATTTTAAACATTGTAAACATTCAAAAAGTCAACTATCACCTGGTCCAGATAGTGAAAACAAGATCTCTTTTCAATAACTTTATTCTCTCTAATTTAACTATATTTAACTTCGTGTAGCTCAAGTCCATTCTCATAAGCTGGAATAACTTTGAATACGTTTCTTCAATTAAATGGTAGAAAGCAATGTTCAAGGAAAAACTCCATTAAAGAACTAAGACAACAAACATGATTATAATACTTTTTGCCAAGGTCAAGAAGCCCATTTTTACATAACGTTTATACGTTTTGCAACTTGACTTTGTGGACTGGGCAAGAGCAATATCAAAGTGTCTTTAGAACAGTGTTATTTGTGCAATATTGTTATACATAAGTTCTTATCAAAAATACTTAATCTTTTTCAAAACATGTCATTATCAATGAAAGTTTCATCTGATCAAGATGATTTTGTACAATATTTTTATGCAAAGAACACTCATCCAAAATCTGTTTCAAATATGTTTAAACAATGTCATGCTGTTGATCCATGAAAGTTTCTCTAATCCATATCATTTTGTGCAATATTTTGTGCAAGCAATTGTTAAAAACGTACAGGTTTTATATTAGTATTGGTTTGAGAAGAAAGAATATGTTGTTATTATTACTTCTAAACATTCCAGTGGCCACAAAAACACTTTTAGGAATAATATCAGTGCACCCATTTGAGTGAGGTATCTTCATTTACACAAAATGGTACTTTATTGTGTGAACTCCATTGGAATGGAAGACAAAATGTGAAGTTGAGAAAACTGTTTCATAAATACCTACTTCATTTTTCAAACGATTCCTTCATTTTTTCAGAATATGTAGTGTAAAGAATGAGTATTACGATTATATCAGAAAAGTTACGGTTAAATGAACATGTCGAGTTCATGGTCAGCAGTATTCCAGCACATTTTTTGATATCACAATGTATACCACTACACGGCATCACCCATTTACATCATACTCATTAATTGGGGTTTCACAAAATGTACGAATCAGGATTTGGTATCTTGTTTTTGTTGTAAAGTTTATCAATAGAGATCTCTTCACAAGACACACATATAAAATTCTTACAACATATTTATTTGGTATCAACCCCTTGTTTTTATACGATTTCCAACCTCATGGCATTGCTCTAATTCACTCCTCCATAAACATATGTTTACCATCTTTAAAGCACTTTCGTGATTTTTGGAGATATACCACTGAATATTTATTTGCCTAAATGGGGCTTTTATGTCTCGGAAAAGTCACCAATTTTTTCTTTAGCCTATCTAACCTGGTAGGATTCCTCCCTTACGTCCCCCAGAGGAAACTTGAGGTATTTGTGTGGGTTTTAGATCTTGGACCACTTCCCCCCGTAGTTCATCTTCTTTGCAGTTCAGGTTATTTATTATTTTCTCACTCACATATACATATTATAAAATAATAACCCGATGAACATTACAGAGAGTGAAGGAGATACAGGTAAAGCTTATTAAGCCTGTCATCTGTAAACCCCATTTTGCAACTTGATTGCAGTTGACATGTCAGCATGTTGAGAGTCGGAATGGATATTGCGAGCGGACAATCAACAAGCTGTCACATCCAGCCATCAAGTTGCCAAACCAGAAAACAAAAAAAAAAAAAATAATACATGCTTGTCTTTACCTACTCTTATTACATGAAAAGACCTATGACTACCAATTACATGTAGTTCGGTTTTTTTGGCGTTTACAGAGCATTTGTTTATCTTAAACCAACAATTTATATGTTAAAGCTTCATTGTTTAAGGACATCCTCAATAGCGTTCAATTGCTTGTCTGAGAAAAACAGGTTTGTGTCATCAGCAAAAGAATAAACCCATCAAAATTTAGTAACAATGATAATCATTGACCTAATAAAAACATAGCAATGGACCCATATTGATCCTTGTGGGGACTCCGCATATAATGTTCCCTCCTCTGAGGATTGGCCCTTACATCACAATTGTTCCTATTACTAGATATCCTTGAACCATTATTAGTTATCCCTCTAAAGCCATATAATGATTTAATTTTGCAAGAAGGCTTTCGATAGATCAAGAAAACCCAGCAGTATATTTGTCACTGTTAACAGCATCTTATATTTTGTTGATCACCTCAAACGACTGCATATACGTGCTGTGTTTTCTAACACCATATTGGACGCTTATACAATATTTTATGCGATCGAGATATGAAACACACATCTATTAAATACGAGCCGCTCTAGAATTTTTGAGAAAATAGGTAACACGGAAACAGGACGATAATTTTGAGAATACATCACTCTCATCTTTTTTATAAAGAGGAATTACCTTAGCTATTTTCATGGCATCCTTTATTCTTCCAGTAGTATATATACATTGAAAATAATTTGGCGTGGGTTGGTGCACTTACAGGTGCGCATCTTTTTTTACCATGAATTACGCCTAAACCACATGACAAGGACTTTTGTTAAATCAAGCTTATTGTATTACATTTAACGATTTCATGTTCAGTGATTGGTGACAGATAAAACTGTTACTTTGGATTCCATTTGATTTTTGGAAAGGTAAATGAGAGTAATCGATCCCAGGGATGTGGTCAATTGAATTTGCCAATTTGGGGGGGCCAATGTTGACAAAGTTCATTAACTCCATTTGCAATATATGGAGTCTGTGATAATGCTATCGTTATAGTGGAATTTACTTGAAAACTTGCGCTTTTTGTTTTTATTAAGACACAACACGGTAGTGGTCCACCAATTTTAAAAATAACAACTAAAAAAAACAAACAAAACACCAAAAACCATCCAAAAAAAAACACATTAAAAGCCAAGATACAAACTACACACACCGTGAGTATATTAACGAAAACTTCCCCTTTGTGTGACGCGCGTTTGACGAGAAATAGCACTAGGTGGCAATATCATCAAATCACTAAACTCGCTCGCATACCACAGAGCATGTTATTTCCAAACCGCCAAAGTATATGGACACATTAATGTGTCACATGAAATAAGAAAACGGAAACGATGATTTAGAAGTACTTTCCAGGCGGTCACCTATAATGATATTTGTGGAAAGTGGCGAAACTCTTGACAAAGTGTCTAACAGAACTACAGCCTTTATTAGCGACATGGATAGTTTGCCAATTAATATATAATGTCTATTTCCTCATGATTGTGTCCTTTTAGTGATAATATTGGAAAGTAATTCACTCTATGCAAAGAAAATGACGTTTTAAAACTTTTAAGGGATTCTTTTGTTCAACATCACTACTGAACCATCACTTACTATCATATCCAACATTTTGCGTTTTTGTTATGCCCTTCTCGTGGCCGAGGGGTCTAATCGTTGGACGTTTATTGATTTTACTTTTGGATAATCTCTTGTTGTCGTTTCGATCCGGCGGTAGCCACGACTTTCAGCACATTAAAATTACACAGAGTAAGATATCATTTCTTACTTGACGGTCACCTTGGCCATTGAAGGTTATGGAATGGAAGTATAATTCATCTCTAGTTTCAAACATTACCCATCATTTCTTATATATGTATTTCTCATATTCAGTTATTTTCAAGATCAGACAACATCAAGAGTTTTTTGGGCAGTTTGATTTTACAATTAAATGGCATCTTCATAAAATAACAAATGGGATTTTAAAAATATATATTCAAAAGAACTAACAAAAATAAAAAAAATAAAAAAAATCCACAATTTTTAAAATAATCAAGGTTTGATTTAAAAATATTTCAAATCGAAAATATAGTAAGATCAAACAAGTGAAACTTTATCAAGAAAACGAGCATTACAATAATTCGAGAAAAAGTTGCGAGCAGTTCGTTAAAAACATCTTCATGTTATTATGTGACACATTTCATAAGCACCAATAATATTAAGAAACGGAACGCCGAGTTTAGAAATGTTTTTTCAACTTTTTTTTGTAACGATAATTAGTGGGCAAATAGGAAACTTAAAAAACGGTCTCACCGACCTACATCTTTATTACGAAATTCTAATTGGCAAAATTTAGTGCTCATTTATATTATCCTCATGATGTGGCTTTTACTGCTAAAGACGTGAAAATAATTGACTCATGCAAAGAAAATTCAAGTGCTAACGGATTCTTTTGTTCCACATTTACTGATTCCCTCACGTACTTAGCATGTATAAACAAAAATCAAGTCTTGTTCTGAAGTTTCCTCCGTGGCGGCGCCCCGGTGTTAGCGATAGACATTATTGAATTTTACTTTTGGATAGTCTGCTGTTGTCAGTTCGAGTCCGGTGTTGGCCCACCACTTTCGGCATTATGCTAGTATTAAATTCTGGTGGTCATTCTCTTTAATTTGGTTATGTAGGTTGTACAAGGATGCGTCTCTGGGGGTTCCTTTACCGGTTTGCAAGAGTTTTTACCAGTTTAAGGGTTCTGAGTGATATGACCAATGGCATCTTTATAAAATTATAAGCCTTAGAAATTAACAGGTGGGTTTTCCGGTAGTTGTAATGGCAATATAATTGATACGTGGTCTCTTGGTTATAAAATACGTCTTATGAATGGCCACAAAACAGTAACGCATTCTTTTCTTTTAAACGTAAAAATAACACGTGTATATTATAAACAAAAAGGAACTAAAATACAATTTCCACAATTTTATGCCCTTTTTAATTCTATTTTGTGATGAAAAAGGCCTAAATTGCAGAACCTTACAATCTGAAAATCTAAATAACGGAAGGAGATTAAAAAGTCAAAAAAGCACTGAACGTTTAAGTATAATAAGATATATATAACATCAATAACAATAAAAAAAATAAAAAAAATCTTCATATTTTATTATCAATGTTATAAAAGAAGAAGCAAACCAAACAATTACGAATAATAATTATACCAGAAGGAAAGAAAAAAATCAATGACTTGAATACTGTAATATAAACAGTGTTCAATACTGAAATGTTAACTACTTATCGATAATAAATATATGCACCAGTGTGATTCCAAAAATATAGTCAACAGGTCAATACTTCCTAAACACTTCTTTGCTTTACTTAATAGGTAAATAACACATCAACGTTCCAGGTCACAGCGTTACAAACATACAACGTGTGTAATAACACACACCACACTCCAAACTGAAGTGTATAAATTTCGCAGAAGATCAGAAAAAACGGAATTTTTTGCAAATTGACCAACTTTTATTGCCGACTATTTAATGTTCAACAAAAAATAAAGAAATCTACCAAAAAAACGTTGCAACGTAAAAAAACACCAAGTTTTTAAAAGGCGACGAGCCATATAAGTAATAAATCTAAAGATAGCACCAAGAACTCAAGTGCGTTGCCCATTGGCAAACTTGGTCCCTTTCTTCTACAATGCAAAAGAAAAAATGCACCCGTCCCAACCTCTCAACTCCCATACATCCTAAATATAAATTTATAGGTTATGCGAGAGGCGTGATGTAAACCGAGTTCAAAACAGTTGCTCTTCTTGTGAGGCAAACAGAGCAGCGGGAACCTTCCTTTCGTTTTTTAGGATCTTCTTCCTACCAGAGAGAAGAGGAGAGAGAGAGAGAGAGGTCTGCATCATTGAAATAAGACCAATATCCAACAATAGGAATTAAGAAATCAAGCAAGAAAACAAAAGACATAAGAAAATATAACTGAACCACGTATTCAAGTCAGAACAAGACGGCCTTTAAACCCAAGAAATAGGAGTACTAATTTCAAAAATCACTGCCAATAACCTTAAACAAGAACAAGTGCAGTTGGAATTATTAAATCAAACCCAATTGGTTCAATGCATGATGGTTCCTTCAATGAAAATATGGCGTTCTCAACAAAGGAAATATTCGGAGGGAAAAGAAGAAATGGGACCAAGTTTGCCATGGGCAGACGCCTGAGATTACTTGGTGCTATCTTTAGATTTATTAACTTTTATATGGCTCGTACTCTTTTTAAACTTGGTGGTTTTTTACGTGTGCCAACGTTTTTGTTGGTAGATTTGTATGTTGTTTTAGAACTGTCCATGTACTTCTCATATTATTTTGAAATTTATTAAGTTTATAAGCATAATAATTCTTTGTAGCCTTTCTAAGAAGTGAATTTTTTTATTGTCTGAAAAGTCTTACCATCAATATTATCATTATATCGCTTTTTAATAAAAGATTATATATAATTTTATTTTAAGATTTATTGAGTTTTTAAAAGGCCTTAGTTATCCATGGGATTGTCGGTTCATGACCTTTATGTTTTCTATTTAAAGGTATACAATGATCATAGATATTATTAAATTTATTCACTAAAAATTATATCATGATGTCTGCATCATCATTTTGTTGACAATTTAGAACATCATTCCAGTTAACTAAAAGAAAATTCTATTGATCGATTTTCATATTATTCTTCGGTTAAAATGTCTTTATAATTTTTACCTTTTTTCATGGACTAAAAGAGTATCATTTCTGCTAGTTTAAGATGGGTATTCACAAAGATTGGAAAATGCACTAATTATCAGCAAAATATACCACTACTTTGATGACAAGTGTTATTAGTAATTTATTAATCATGACTGTAGCAGAGGTTTCTGTTATTCTAGTAGGTTTATTTATGTTGGAAAGAAAGTGGTAAGAAAAATCATATTTATGAAATCACTTGTTTGTTTGTGGCTCTCGTCCTTAATTATGTACTATTATAGTCCACCCAAGATGTAGCCCTGATTTTTATTTATTTTCCTTTGATATGATATTCAAGATATGATCAAATAATTCAAATACAAGGGTCAATATGATTGTCTGGTGGTCTATAAACCACAAAACACCTACAAGATATTTTTACATTTTTCCTCTTTCAATTTCAACAAAGAAAGATTAAATGATGATGATGGGTATTCTGTGTAGTCAGATCCTAGTTTGAACTGATATCATGCTTATTACAGTTCCTACCCACCGTTGGATTTACCTATCCTGTTTTTCATACACAAATTGATAACCTTGGGTAGCTGGAAATAATCAGGTGGAGTGCAATTTTTGAAATATGTTTCTGTGATAGCAATTATTGAGAATTTATGATTATGAACATATGAAGTGAAGTCTTCAGTTTCATCAAGTCTTTTCATACTATTACTATCAAATGACATAGACTGTGACCTTTTGTTACATCTGATTATTAAAAAAAGCATTAAAACTGTCCAATGTGAAGTATGTGCACTTTGGGTCTTGATCATAATTCAAAATTCATTATGATGGTTGTCATTCTTCATCATCACACCTCAGTGGATTAAAACACATGTGGTCATAACATGAATAGTGGTCAATCTACCTGGAATTTTTCATCAAATCATAAATAGCATCAAGCATTCAATCTTCATTCACAATGTGATTGAATGGCAAGCTTGTTCAGGTGTGATTGCATGCACACAACTAAACTCCAGTTATTTTAATGAAATTTTGATCATCATCAGAAATAACACATATTATGAGCAGGCTTACAACATTGTAATACAAACGTTTTTGTTCTTTTTTCCATAAACATATTTGGAACAAAAAGCAGACATGCATGTTTCAGTCAAATTTAATATAGAATAAACAATTATAATTACATACAAACAAAAGGGAAAATACATGTACTTTGGGTCTCGCGCCCAATTATAACAGCAATTATTTAAAATTACAAAATAAAGACACTAAGAATATCTGGCAACCCATTATATAACAGTGATCTGAGATTTGATAACACATGAGTTAACAACATCAATATCAAAATCACTGCAAATATATCCCATATTCAAAAACCATATATCGTAATATGATGAATACAACATATGGTTTCAAAATATAAGAGTAAATGCAAGTACAACCTCTGGTCATATCGGCAACTTACATACACTATGCGGTAAGGCATTCTAATTTACCAAGATGGCCAGTTCTAGCTTTGATGGAAAATAATGAACACAGCTGATCATGGTATCAAATATCATACTAAAATGCAGAGGTGTGGTTAACCTCAATACACTGTGAACGAAACTTTGAACTGTGGCCATGGGAATTGTGATTTTATTAGTTTCATAGTGTTAACTTCACATAAACACAAAATAATATCATCATAGAATGACAAATTATAAAGTAAAAAAAATTTAATTACATGATGAACATAAATCCAACATACAGATGCTGACGCAAATAGTGAGATTGAAAACCATGGTTCATTGGAAGATACACATGCAATATTTCAATCAGTAGGCCTACAACTCTAATAATGCAGGACAGCCTCTGGTCTTCTGACATTAAGATTGATGAAATACTACACACCGCCCATACATTACATGGTATAAATTATATTGCATTTTGTAAGCAAAACACAAAATAACAATTACCTAAGTGAAAATATATTACACAATGGGAAGGCATGCTAACTTACCCAGGCCTCAGTTCAGTAGCTGTGGACGGGGAAAATATTAGCAGCAGCTGATTATGGGTATCATCCATCATACTAAAATGCAGAGGTGTATTGCTCAATACCTTACTATGAAGGAAGCCCATTGACTGTTGCCATGGGAACTGTGATTTTTTATTAGCATAAACCTTCAACATACAAAATAAATAATGGTCATCATCAAACGGTCATGGATTGCATACACATGGAATGTTCAACATATCACAACATGTCATTTATAGAATAAAAACAAAAGCAAAAAACAAAAATAACATGCCATAATCCAACACAGTCTGCCTGCCAAATATGAGAAACTGAAAACATGGTCATTGGAAGATACACATGCAATCTTTTCAATCAGTAGGGGGCCTACTCCTAATAAGCGCCTTTGGCTTCTGGCATTAGGATTGATTGAAATACTACACATCATCCCATACATTACATGGTTTAACTTATATTGCATTTTGGTCATCCAACCAACCAAAATAAACAATTGAATATATTAAGAAAATTTAACAAGTTTACAAGTTTTAATGGCAGTCAGTAAGTAATACTAACACCATGCAAAAGAGACTGGTGATGTGTTGATTTCAGAAAATAAAATGAAATTACTATATTATGAAAATGATCAACACAATGTTCCAAAAGTTAAAGGCAGGCACTCTATAATACCAAAAATAAAAATCATAGAAAGTGAAGGAATCAATGGGTGTTTGCAAGTTTTTATAAATCCAGTTTTAATTAAAAACTCACTTTGCCTTGGTGATGACTAGTCACTGAAGGAGTATGGTTGGGCCCTTTTTTTTTTCCTTCGCCACTTTCCCAGCAAAACACTTGAGCTTCACATCGTTGTCATAGCGTTGTTTATTAAACCCTCTACTTCCATTTCCTTTTTTCATCGCGATCCTGCTTATTAGTCATCCTATGATGAAGAATTGATGGTCTCTCAGAGCAGACTTTGCTCGTTTCAGGATTGCGATCTTATCGCGAAATGACAACAGTTTTATCACCAGCAGTATATGGGGCCACCTACCGCCTTTTCCACGCCCGTCTCATGGGCCCTTTCTACCGTCGCATCATGCATTCGAAGTGATGTGAAAGCATGTCTTCCACGAAGCTGACACAGTTCGCATCCTGAGTAGTCGGTACAAACACCAACGATCCGGATGTTGTTTCGCCGAGAGAATCGCTCTTGTTTGTTTATTAGTTCGCTGTGCTGCTGCAATTGTTGTTTCGAGCGTCAACCTCACCTCTCAGTTGGTCGTTTTCTTCCTCAAGGGGAACGACTTTGGCCTCAAGTTCATCTATACGGGAACTCTGGAACGCTATAGATTTGCTGAGTTCTATTTCAAGTTTCCTTTCCTCATCTGCGGTGGAAGAGCCCGGCTAACCTTCTTTTGACGTGGTCTTAAATTCCTGTATAGAGTTTGAAACGTTGCACCTGCAGCTGTTTCACACTGATTGTTGTTTTCAGCTGGCAAACGGGGTCGGCTGAAATGCCCCGATCATGTCCGTTGGGTGGATACGGGTAACTGCGTCGCCATGTTTAGGTTTGGTGACACGCATACTCATAGTGGGTGCATATGCTGCGTCATCACTGTCATTAGATTTTCGTCGTTTTTGTGTCTTTTTTTGGGGGGGCTGCCACGGTCTTTTCCAGACATTGTTGATGCAACGGCTCACAACATTATAACTTTTCCCATGCGATATAAAATACGTTCATATTTGCCGCACAAATGAATACAAAGGCGAACACTCGTAATTTACGCGATGCGTAAAATATTTCCCCCGCCAAATGTTGGCGATCACTAACATGCGATAAATGCAAACTTCACACCCTACCCTTTCCCAATACCCCGCAACACCCACCCCCTCCCCAACACCCCGCAAACCCCACACCCCCCCCACACCCCCCCACAACTCCCCAACCCCCCACCTCTCATCCCCACACCCCCTTAACCACCCCATTCCCCTCCTTAACAAACACCCTCACAGCCTCCAACCCTACCCATACCATATAACACGGCTCCCCTTTCCCCAACACCCGAAACACCGTCATACCCTCCGCAACACCCCACCCCCTCCCCAACACCCAACCCCCTCCCCAACACCCAACCCCCTCCCCAACATCCCGCAATAAATACCCCAACCCCCTCCCCAACACCCAACCCCCTCCCCAACACCCAACCCCCTCCCCAACACCCAACCCCCTCCCCAACACCCAACCCCCTCCCCAACACCCAACCCCCTCCCCAACACCTCTCTCGCCCCCTCCCCATAGCTATAGTCTCATGTACCAAAGGAATTTTGCCTATCCGATGTACCGTTTCAGAGATACAGCAATTATGCATATTTAATTAGCTCATTTGCATACCTAAGCCGTTGGCCGCATATATCACATACTTTCAAGTGCCAAAACGATGCATGCATGATGGACTATAATGTAGCGAAGGAATTTTGTGTGTTCGATGTACCGTTTTAGCGATACAGTTATTACGCATATTTAATTAGCTCATTTGCATACCTAACCCGCATGTATCACGCATTTTCAAATTGCAAAAAAGTGGAAGCCATGATGGACTGTCATGTAGCGAAATTGGAGATTTTGTTGTTGTGTCGACATATACTGTTTCAAAAGATCCAGCACATAGGGGTAACATTTTTATCACGGACATTCCAGGTTAACATAAACTTTTCATTCACGACATACGGACATACGGACATCCAGACATACGACACACGGACACACGGACGGAGCCCATTTTATAGTCCCCGTCCCGACGTTGTTCGGCGGGGCCAATAGTATGGTCGGAGCCCATGTTAAGAGCGTCATGCTTACTCCGACTAGGCCTCAAACGTAAACAAAAGACAGGGGTCCGCTCCGAGATTTTTGAAAACTTGCAAAAAATGGCATTTACGATTTAACATTTAAAGCAATTTATCGAGCACATTTTTGAAGAGCGCCCCCAATTTTCAAATTTTGATATTTTGCACAGTTACATTGGTAGTTGGCTAGGAAACTATACATGGAAACGAGAATGCCTAAAAAATGCGCATGTATCACAAAATAAGCGATTTTGTAATTAGAATTGGGATCCCAGAATGGACTTAACGGCAGAGCTGGAAATGCTCGGGGATGTCCGTCCATGATGAAATAGTGCCACCTCGAGAAAAATAACACCCTCTAACGGGCTTGACTGAACTATTAAAAACAACTAATGGATGAGCGTAGACACGTACATGGCGCTATTTCCCGCTATTTCACATGGAATTCCGTTTCCCATCAAACCGTTGTTTATTATTTTATCGGGGATGTCATCATCATCAGCCTTTTTGTCAGTCATCTTCTGGACTAAGGCCTCAACATGTTTCCATGCTGGATTTTCGGCCTACCTTCCCGCTGGCTAGTGCGGGTTTGGAAGGGACCCTGGACCTAGAGTGATGAGTGCAGATAAACAGACCCGGGATGGTCACCTACTCTTTTCGATGAGATCTGCAACTTTATACATGTTCAGGAATGACTCGTCTGACACATGGGACCAACAGCTTTACAGGGAATCCTCCGAACCATGAGGCGCAGGGCACCTATTACATACACCTGCACATTTACGCAATGGGTGGGAGAGAGGAGAAATTCCATCATCACACTGCTGTGCAATTATGCAATTTCCGACCTTACAGGAAGACTATTGAGTATGACCAAGAAACCCGACTCGGCGGGGCTCGAACCGGGCCGCTCGATCGATCTTATACGCTGCCGCCGGGTTCAGCGCCTTAGACCGCTGCGGCCACCTCGCCCTCTTTTTTCGGGGATCCCGATAATAATTATCTAATTACAAAATCCTAGTTGTGACACATAGGCCATTTTCGAGATTACCCAATTCACAGGTATAGTTTACTAGCCATGGTTCCAATGCAACCGGGTAAAAATCTCCAAATTTAAAAAATCTAAAAATTTGGGGGCGCTCTTCAAAAAACTGTGCTACTATTGCCTTTACGGGATATAGGTTATGGCTTCCCAAATTTCTGCTCTCATTGAGAGTCATTTCACAAGCCTAAGAATAGGCTGTTTGGATCACATTTTAATGCATTTAAAAAAAGAAAAAAATAAAAAACTTAAAAAAAGCAAAAATTTAAAAAAAAATAACATGATGAACTCCGGACGACCATACTCGACAAGTAAGTAAAAATTAAGGTTAATCCAATTGACAAAGAGCTTGATGAAAAATGAGTTGTAAGTTTACCTGTTCGGATCCGGGGAGATCCCCGATTTTAGTTATAAAAAATGTCATGATCGTTTTATTTACCGGTAAACCACTTTCAAGCTTTCAAGGAGTAGTATTAGTTCAATAAAGCTAAACAACCATGTCAAAATCTCAACATCTAGAAAATTGAGGGCGTGCTATAAGAAATCGCACACCATCTCTTTAACGAGAGCAATCCTGTCAAACAGGTGACACAATTTGAGTCATCTAGTCTGGCAACTTTAATTGCATGGACGATGAAGATGAATTGGCTAGTGAAACCTGAAGTGACGGATATTGAAGTTGCATTGTTCTGTTAAAACAGCTGCAATTTTGAGTAAGGAACAGGTTTCATGGCACAGAGAAGACTTACACTTTGGAGTTTGTGCATTTTATTTAGAAAAACGAAACATGTAGATATTTATTTTCATGTTAATATAAGGAATTAAGGATACGTACGACAATATTGTATTAGGTAATCATGACAATTTTTTAAAGTGGTTTGTGGTTCTTAAACGAAAATTCTTCATGAAAATTAAAATGTATAGATATTTTTTCAGTGTCATTTGACTTTCGCGATACAATTATTTCTCAAAAATGATTAATAAATTAAACGAAGAATTCTTTGGAACAAGACTTAACTGGATAGGTTTTTACATCGTAATTGTAATTTATAAATGGTAGTAATACGATGAAATAGAAAATGTTTCCCGAAAGTCTTCAGAACAAGTGCCTGGTTGTTCTTTAGACACATTTGTTTGTCACAAAGACGATAGGTAACAATTTCTCACCAGGCAGTCTTGGATTGATGATCAAACCAGTCTAGTTACTAATGAACTATTAGTAGAGACGCCTACCATATAAGAAGTCCATATGTCATGTATGTGTAAGTCAAACAAATCCAAAATCAAAACATTTGGTTGGGCTCAATTAAAAATGTTGTACTTGAATAAAATCAATACACAGTTACGAATTTATAAATTGGCGAATCAAAATCAATAAGGATCGATCCTTACTTATACTGTTTGATAAGAGAAACACCGAACCTGATATTTTTAAGAATGTATATGTCAGAGCCTTACATCATCTACTTGTTGTGTGCTTTCTTGAGACATTTTAAGCGGAACCTAAATAGTCGTGTGCAAATATTTTTTTTTACTTATAACTTATATTTTGTAACTTATATTTTGTACCAATATCTGTTTTCTTTTTTATAGTTTGTGTCTTGGTCAGAATTATCATCATGTTTACAGTAACTGCTAAAGGATCTTCGTACGGAGACAAGATGCATCACAAACACAATGACGGAGTCTGTCGGAATATGTCGCAAAAGCAGACCGAGAACATTAATCCAACATTAGAGAGTGCTATTGACAAGAAAGATGCCTAAGAGAATGGTTCCAGTTTAGATTGATTGGAAGAAACGTTATGAATTGGTTTGAGCAGGTTTGGATCTTTATAATTCCTCATTTAACCAAATCTATCGGATGTTGAAAATATGCTGGCATTGAATATAAAAAGTAACCCTGAATCCTTTATTGTTAATGGAATATATTTTTAAGAGAAGTGAGTAGTGGACAGACAGACAATCAGACAGACAGACGCAAATGCACCACACTCACGCCCAGCGAGACAGACAGACAGGCAGACAGACAGACAGATATACACATACACAAACAAACACACAAACACAAACCCACACAAACTTACACAAACACGAACTAAAATGTCAAAACATTCAAACTCATGAAAGTGCAGGAGAAGTTAATTTTCTTTAAAATTTCACAGAGGTGTGAAATATATTAATTATCTTTAATCTTGCAAATGAACGGTTTGAACTAAAACTAATGGTAGTGAATTTGCCCTGAAACTTTTTTTCAATAACTAGAATGTAATCGCGTGATGTACTGTTAAGGATTTTTATATATTTTGTGTATAGTAAAACTTTTGATAATAACCTTTTCACAATATTTTGAAAATGTATTAGAACAAGGTATCTTGCTTATTCTATTATTGTGCAATAATTCGTATATTTTAGTTTTATTTGAATTAGAGTTACGTCTTAGACGCTGTTTATTATTTGTTTCTTCAAATTATTTTGCATGAGAAGTTTAATAGTATTGCGATGTCATCGTAGACTTTAATTACCCTGCATTCCCTTAATGTACAATAAATATAATTACCAAGTTCAATGATTGCTGTCTTGCCACACAGGTTTGGTCAAAATCGGTTTTCCAAATGTAATTAAAAATGGACAATTTTTAAACAACCCATTCAAGTACTAAAACAAAAGACGATGAAAAAAGTTGTTTTTCGTGATCTTTACAGTGCTAATGGCTGGAATCAGTGTCTTCCTATTTTGTGTCGTCTGCAAGAATTGCAGAAGGCACATAGGGATTACTCTGGTCGTATGTCTGTGTATCTGTGTGACTGTGTATCTGTGTGGTCAAAATATTAACCCTTAATACCGTTTATACGTCTAGCCCTTTTCCTTTTCATCATTATCAATTGTTCTTCTTTTGTTCAACTGGCCATTATAGTTACGAAAGCGGTCAGAGACCGTTATCTAAACTTATGAATATTCATCACACCGTTATTTTTTCCGAAAGTGGTCTCTGGACACTTCCGGAGAAAAATAACAGTCTGATGAATATTCATAGTTAAACAATAAAGGGCAATTGAACAAAGGAAAATTCTAGAAACACCTCGGCCTCAGCTGGTACAAATGAAAGAAATAAACAATAGTGAAAGAACTCAATATAAAGGCTAATTGTGAACACAGATTGCCATGTTAGCTTATCTGTCGATTACGATTCAGCCAAAGTAGTGACTCTAAGTTATGCAAATTTCTTCACTATTTTAAAGGGACAATCGAAACATTTCGCCCGTTTATTGTTGAAATAAACCAAGATGAAAGAACAGGTGGCTCAATACAAAAGCTTATTGTGATTGTCGGATTACCATCTGCTGGTTAGATAATACATGTATATCGACATCGAATCAGCCAAGATAGTGATTCAAAGTCATGGAAATCTTCAGGTGACTCAATACAAAAGCTTATTGTGATTGTCGCATTACCATCTTCTGTTTAGCTAATACATCTATATCGACAACGAATAAGCCAAGCTAGTTTTAAAGTCATGGAAATATTCAAAAAGACAATTTAAACACGTTGCTTTTACTTTAAACTGGTAACAATTGCTATCCATAACGCCAGATCACTGAATACGGGATTCAAAAATAATATTGAGGGAGAAACGTATATAAAAACGGAATTTCTGCCTTTGTTTTCTTTATACGCAATAGAGTGCTAACGATAGCCTTAAGACATAGTCTATTTAAGAATTGCCTAAGATGCCTTCTTTGCTAAAAACTTAGCCTGCGTAACAAGCATTCGGTAGTGCACCGCGGATAACTCTGCATCAAGATCTTTAATTCGTGGTGTCAGAATCCGGGGCCAGATATACGTGTGAAAGGGTTATTTGAACTGAACCTACTTAAATATCCAAACCTGCCTACTAAATAACAATTAGACACGGCTTAACCAGTCAATAGGATAATCTTCTCAACAGGCGGGACCATTTCTAACTAAGATCAAGCTTTCCTTGACAATAAGATTATCTCTCTAGAAGAGTAAACCTATTTTCGTTCTTGTCACGACGTATATGTAAGATAAAGAATTCAAAACACACCGTCATGAAAAATAATGGAGTTTTGATAAGGTCTGGCTTGCCTGTTAGACTCCGACCTAGCGGCTCGCCTTTCTCATCCTTTATCTATTACATATTGCATGCCGTATGAGTTTCGTAAGGGCTGCGATGATGTACCTTGGTGAAAAGGAGGGGGAGGGTGGGGTGACATTTTGGTGACCTCACGTGAATTTGCTAACCTCATGTGACCTTTAGCCCCCTTCACCAACCGTGGCGGCAGTCGACACTCGCGGTCCGGGGACCGCGATGTATTTTAAAAATTTTGTTGGACTAATATGGTCCAAAACTTTTGTGACGGAATTTAAACTTTGCAAGTTTTTTAAATGTCAAAAAATGGTGTCACACTGTTTCGATGACTGGCTTGTCCTACAATTTATTTTATTGGTTGTTATGATCTTGCTAATTAATATCCGCACTGATGGATAGAAAGCGTTATCTCGTGATCTTTCTAAATCAACGTTATATATACAGGACGAGCAGGAGAGAGGCTGATCTTGCGAAATGAAAGAGGGGATGGATTTCGATTTTTGGTATATTCGGATCCAAACTTGATGATAGTCAGAAACGTTGTTGTAAATACAGACTTCATGTCGTATTTTCCAAAGAAAAAGAAATCTAATTTTGGGAATATCTAAAGTGTGACCTCATGTGTGCGCAAACCAAACAAGGCCCACTGATCGAGTGATTCATGCTACAGGGCGGTTCATGAAGCACGATCCAAATAATCGATAAATAAAGGGAGGGTGTTTACAAAGGTGACCCACTTTGCGCTGACACCCATGGAATTTTTGACAACTTTAGGTTTACGGAAGACAAACGTTGCCAATTTACTAGTGTGCTAGCGAATTGGAGGTACCTTTTGTAAACACTTGTATTCACGAAGTATAAGGCATCAGTAATGATTTTAACAGGTATGATCAAGTATATAAGCATACCGCTAGTGAATACGTTAGAAATAGAAATCAGGAATAACACTAGAAATACAGCACGTTAATTCCGTCCGCCAGCTATTTGGGGAGTTTCCGGACCGAACCAATCTGACACACACTTTTTTCCGACACACTTAAGGAATTTCGTAAACCCTTCAATGAAATAAGCCACATTGTGTTATTACGTTAAAGGTGCAACGAGAGATTTCAAATAATAGGTGTATCTAAAATGGAAAATTCTGATTTTTGCATGGTGTTAAAGCTTTCTCTCAAAATGTGCCCATCGAAAGGATTAAGCTGAGCAATTATTTCTTTGGTACAAAACATTGTGAAATTTCTAATTTCGATGGAGCAAATAGGAAATTCAGCGCATGTTTTACATTGAAATTATAATAAAACATATAAAATCAACCCTTTTTTTTTTTTTTTTAAACATTTCTGTACCAAATTACCCCGGTTAGAAATCTTTTGAGTGTCTTATCTATATGAGTTATGCTATGGACACCTTACATGGAGGCCTCAAAAATCTCTCGTGGCAACTTTAAGGCTTCTGACACACTGTGAAATAGACAAACCATTTACGGAATAAAGCATATTGTTAATTCGTTAAGGCTTTGAATCATAAGTGTGCAGAAAAAAAGTGTCGATGGGGTTGGTTACGGAAACTCCCACCATTGGGATATTTGCGCCATGGATGCGACGAAGCAAAATTAGCCTCAAGTCTACCTAAATCCAATACAGTATTTGCATTTCTCGATTTATTAAATCAGCAAGCTTTATTAAAATTACAAATTAAAAATACATAAAAAAACAACAAACAAATTGACATTTAAAAAAAAGCCCGCAGGTGGGACCTAGGACGCAGGGATACCCGACAGCGGGTCTTGGCAAGGAATAGAAAATGAATGCAATTCAGTAGCTGTGGATAAGATTAACAACCAAAGCAAATTAATTAAAACAGGCAGATTAAATATTAAAAAAGGCCCCGGTTCCAACCACGTTGGTTCAAACTTTGAACAAAATGATACTAAAAGAGGTGCACAGAACGATTTCGGCACACTTTATCCCGAATTTTGAAGGAGAAGGTTTGGTTTTTGGACATTTTAACCAGTCTTTTGAGATTTTTCAAGTTTCAGGGGATAATTCCTCTGCTACAAATTTCAAGGGCGATGAATTCCACATGAAGAACCCGGTCTTTTAAATCACTAACGAGGCTGGCATGTTTGTCTGTCTTCCTTGCATGTGCACTCTCAAATTAGGTTCAAAAAGGAACAGGTGGAGTTCAATAGGTGATTTGTTGAGAGATTAGGCCAAATAGCACTAAATCAGGGGACCCTGGGAAGAGTGAAGAATTGCAGGAGGGATTGTTGTACTTTGTTGCCATGATGTTCAGTAAGATCTACAATACCTTTGGCCCATCCTTAACATCACCCAATTTTGAACAAATTTTTGCAAGGAAGGGACAAGACAGAAATCATGTTCGCCATGATACGACCCTGCTCCAGCATAACCTGGCAGCAGTTAAGAATATGGATGAGTGTTTGGCTATTACCACACAACGGGCATTTTGTATTTAAAAATAGAACGTGGACGCCATCTATTTAGGTTGGCGAGGGTAGGGGGAGTCGGTGGACGCATTTAACACAAAATGGAGAACCCCCTTAGGTAACTCATAAATTAATTTGCTTCCATGTGAAGCATGATTCCTGAACATTTAACATCTCAAGAAATTTGCCTGAACTATAAGGTTTTGACTTTATCACCCCCAATGATCGAATTTCTTGAGGGATAAGCATTTCACTTTGGCTATAACTGACTTATCTTGGGTTTGATAGAGTCGGCCTGTGTGGGTTTCATACTTTCATGTTGTTGTGAACTTTTGACACCCTGTTTGAAAAACTTTTCTTTCCCCTGTTTGTGTACTTTCACCCCCCAGCGCCACCAGTATGATTTGCTTCATCAGCACCCCAACATTTTATAGCTTTCTGGTTATAAGTCCTGACTATTATTGCACAATAGAAAATTTGCGTTTGAATCCCTTCTCGCCATCCAGTTTACTAACTAAGGCTTCTGTGGACTCTGGGGTCAGAGGATTGCTTTAGATGGACAAAAGATGAGGCAGGATTCTTTATACAGTGAGAAATACTACGGATCTCGAGGCGCCGGATGCATACAAGGCCGATAAAGTACCCGATTTAGGGATGCGAAGCCATTTCCGCAAATATGTATGACATAGGGAGTCCAGTTTTGTTAGATCCGATCCATTAAGTTTGTGAACTGTCATGTGATAACGAATTGCAGGAAGGGGAATATTCACGTAGAGGGAAAATTTGATTCATCCTAATAGAGCGGCCATGATGTTGGGGTTTCCTGTGATCTGTTCTGGGTATAACAGAAGATATCGGCTGGTTTCCCTGCTTTTGTTATGATTGCACAGATATTCTGATCGCATCCATCACTGTGGGCAAGTATTGGAATCACCAATTTTGAACGGGATAGGCTTTTTAAAACTGCCACTAACGATTGATAAGGATCTACACCTCGATGGATTAGTGAGACCCAATGTTTATTGTAGAATGAATTTTATTAATATGCGATGATGAGTTATCACGCTATCGTTACCAAGTTGAAGTCGTCCGCAAACGGGTTCCCGATATGCCGAAGTTGTGAATCTTTGCTGAAATATACCCGTGGTTCTCTTCCGATTTGATGTAATCGAGGACTGGATTAAAACTCAGCAAAAAAAATAAAGGCGAAAGAGGGTCTCCCTGAAAGACTCCCCTTTTAAACTTGAACACTCTGGACGACCAGTCCGGTGTAACGCTTACCTTTTCAGTGTTTATACAGTATGAATGTAATGATTATTTCTGATGGGAAATGATTTCTTTGTATGTATTGATAATTAGAGAATGAGGAATAGAGCCAAATGCATCTTTTAAATCAAACCACGTAAGATGGATAGATCTATGATTCAACCTAGCCGTGGCGAATTACTCAGTTAAAACGAAAAGTATGATCTCGGGTACCATTAACCTTTCAAAAATGCCTTTTGGAAGCTCAATAATCTAACAAACCATATTTTGATTTAAAAGCATTCAAACCTTTCGGCCAAAAGCAGATGGTAAAGCTTGCCGATGGAGCTGGTAAGGGCTATCATCCTGAAATTACCCGGATCCAGTAGTAGAATGTGGATCTTTATGATCAAGCTTGACAGACTCATCGGTCCACCTTATGGTGGACACCCTGACTCAAGGGATCTGTTAACGAGGGTAGCCATGAACCTAGGGGTACAGGGAAAGTGAAGTGGAAAGTTTCTTTAAATGGCCATACATTAATTGCCATCGGGGCCTGGAGCGGAGGTGGAGCTCTTACAATTAAGAATTTTACGGATATGTATCGGCCTTATGGGTGACATATCAATAAGATTTGGAAATTTTGAGGCATCCGGTGTTCGTACATTTTAACCAAGAAAGTTTGAAATGGCATTCAGATCCGATTGTCTTTGGCAGCTGTAGGTATTAGGTAGTAATTATCGGCAAACTCTTTAGTAAAGGCAGGAATGCAGGACACTTGCCCTATTGTGCCCCCTCGTACAATTCCTTGGCGAACCGCCAAAAGTTAGATTTGTAAAATTTCCCTGACTGAAATTCCAATCTTTTGTTCTGTTGTTTGTTGTTTGTAACTTGAGTATTTGTTCATGAACTCTAACTGGCTTTAAAACCATCGTTGTCACTCTAGACTTTTCCGAAGGTATGGGCCTTGAATGATGGGCATGTGCATTGGGTGGAAATTAACATTCCCGCTTAACTATTCAAACGTGTCTGTTCGATAGCATAGAAAAAAATTCTAGCTTAATTCACCATACGTTGTCTTGCTTTCAATAAGGCCTTAATGAAAGCATTCAAGACAACGTAAGCGCATTATATAGCTACATTAAACTCTCAAAACTTATAATTGTATTTGCTTCAATGGTTTCGATGTACCAGCTGAGCTGATTGTTACTGGACTTTTGAACGCCCGTGTTTTGAATACGAAGGACCCAAAAGAATCTTCATGAAACAGGTGAATCGCCCATGTAATTTTCTTTCCTAGCCTCCTCTCCCAACTAATCCGCCCTGTCCAAAACTTTTCCTCTGTGACACGATGGGTTGAATCTACATAGAACGTTTTCAGTTTCATTTGTGAAAATAAACCTCGGGGCATGATCCGGGAAAGCAAAGCTTATGGCATACCTCCTTTCACTGACCATTAGGACTTAAATAGAAACAGGAGATGTTGTAAAGCTTGCCCTTTGTTATGGAAGTTCATAAGCTACAAGAGGCTACACGAGGCAGCCTTATAGTCACAATACCCAATACTATTAGCTCATGCTGATTTAGTGCATGAGTGCTAGATTTGGATTATATCCTGTCTTCAATCACAGAACTCTATTATGCTACACAATGGCCCGCATCTTAATGTTAAAGCATGGCCCATGCCCGCGCTTTATATCACGAGCAAGTTAATTTTCACTTGCTTGATCACCTAACAAATAGTAGAGCATATCATTTGGTAGATGTGTCATACACAAACACTTTCTACTAGTCTTTGGTTACGCCAAATCATGCTTTACGGAATATAACACTTCAAGCAAATGTACAACCTATTTGTAAGAGACAAATCTTTAGTGAAACAGTTTAAATAAGACTGATAAAACACAAGAAACATGGAATGTGCCTAATCATTTCAACCTCTGCAAGCAAAGCAGGAAAGAGTTCAATATGTATCCCATTTAAAATTTAGCCTGTCATTCAAAAACCCTAATCCTAACCCGTTAATACCTAAATTATATAGGGTTTGGGGTAGAATTTTCGAATCGATAGGTTAGGATCAATTTTAGATGGGGAAGTGCATACAGAATTCTTTCCGCAAGCTATTTGTACAGCAATATGATGATAATAAATACAAAATTGTCACAACTCCTGGCATTGTTCTAGCCGAGTGGATCATACCTTCATGGTAGTTCAGAGCCAATCGCAAACTGATCTTTAAAATATGGTAAGAGGGAAATTTTACAGGGTTATTGGACAAATAGGTTAAAACACATACACGTTTTGAACTTGCCTGTTGTCATATCGGCCTATAGAGAAGTCTGCATTGATTTATATATATTTCGAGCACGACAGAAAATGCTAAATTCTCTTCTTATTGCACAAAGACGGCGTTTTCGGCTTATTCACTTCAGGTGTGATTTAATGCATTGGTATTTAGTAAGCATTCTAAATATGCTACAAGTCCGGTTTTGAAAAACATTGGGCCTGGTTTTCTGGAAATATCCCCGTGTCTCTTCTAAAAAAGGTTAATATTTTTCTTCTTCTGAGGGATAGTCAGCTAATTCATTTATAAAGTTTCTAAATAAAATAGAGATTAATAGCTTTGTATATGTTTGATGCAATCGTACTTATGTTTGTTCTGGACATCTTCCATTCTCATGCAATAAAATTAAAACCGAGGGAAATGGAATTAAATGTACTTGTGCTTTTTATTCCATCCATAATTTACTTAACATTACATAAAGCTTTATTTTAGGCAAAAAAAATGTTTGTATCAGAAGAATGTGAAGAATGCAAATGCGAAATGCGTTTTTTTTTAAATATTTTATTGCATTTTTTGCCCAATTTTTTCGGCCGCTTCGCAGCCGAATTTCATTTTTTTCTGATAATTTAAAAAAACTTTCAAGTGAGTAAAACCTAAAAAAAAATGCGATAAAAGACCTATTTTAAACAAAATGCGCGCGGTCTTCTGAGACAAACTTTTCTTGGCCTTACATATTTTAGGATTTATTTTGTCTTGATTCAAAATTAAGGACATCCAATATTTTAATGGTTATGAGGGCTTTTGAAGCAATTATTGTGCTACCTTTTAAGTTACCTGATTGAATATCGTGGAGCTTAATTAATGGGTATGAATGATTTGCATTGAACAGGGCGGATTTAAGGAAAATGGCCAGGTAGACAACTTTATAATTCTTGAGAGAATTGATGGAATTTTGAAACAACAAATGTGATTTGTGTTTGTTATATTTTTAATGATAGCATCGGGTCTTACTACCTTGGGGAAAATGTAATCAAAGATAATTGTAAAATTGTGAATTTATTGCAGGCTTCTGGACAAAAAATCCTTTAAAGTGTTGTGATTCTCTGTGTTTGTGTGTGTGTGCTATTTAATGTGTAGTACTCGGCTGAAAGTTTTCAATATTATACTTTTAAGTTGCTATTTGATGCAAAGTGTATGGGAGCGGTGTTCATTAGTGGTTTATGGTTTTATGGCATTGACTGAAAAAAGTATGTTTGTGAAACATCTGCCAAACGTGTATTTAAAACATTTTATAAGGGAATATTGTCGTTTTTACGGGCTCAACGTTTATTTTGTTAGCGCACCTTCAAAGATGCAAAAACCACAAAACAAGGTTCCCCGAAATGAAAGAAAATAATGTCAACTGTATAAATCAAAATAAGACTGTAATTTGGGTAAAAACCCGTGGTCTAATCCTTTAAAATTAGCAATCCTTGTTTTAGACATGTAGATTTGTATACTTAAAGACACGATGTGTCACACAGAAATTCCTGTTTCTGTTATTTGTTTAGCATGAGTATATGCGAAAACAGTCTGTATTCGTAACACTTGAACTTGAAAAGTGGAATAATGTTTTGAACATTAAATCTAAATTAAGTAGATATGTTTAATCAAAACGGAAAACAAGGTAATGATGTGAAATAAAATTTCCTTTCTACTTGTCATGTTGCAGTACGAGGATAAATAAATTAACGATTTTGATTTTAATTGTCCGTTTCTTTTATGTGATATATTCTCCCTGAGAAGCGTACGTTTGATATATTGAAAACAGCAAATATCAAATCAATCGATGGAAACAACTTGTGTGAGAATAAATTATTTAATAAACATATGTCCATTCATTTTTGAGCTGCACTGTAATTGTTAAAAAGAGATTGAATAATTTATTTTTTTCTTTATTTCTCACAGCAAGCGAAAATGGCACGTTCTTGTGCATATTACACAGTACACTAATTGTGAAAAAATGTTTTAAACGATCTGATTACATTTATAAAATGGTGTAGGCATGGCGACCTGCTCCAACTAGTGCTGAACAGCACCAAATGCCCGATATTTTTGAGCCAAGGGAAATAACCCTCCCCCTTCCGTCGGTACGCCACTGTAACATATTATGAAAGTACATTTCTAGTGTGAATTTGCATATAAAATATTGCCGAGTGTTGATCGGAGCTATTTTTTACTTTGCCTGGAGCTGATGCGTAATGAACTTTGTCAAAACCTAAAATAGAGCATCATGGGAGTATGATAGTTTTATGGGGCAATCTACACGGAACGCAGATCCAGATCCGATGCGCATCACCGAGATCCAGATCACAGATCCAGATCACGGGAGACCGTTTAAGAACGCTACACGGCGCAGTGAGTGCGAAAGTACAGCGCCCTTTCGAAGCGTAAAGTGTACAAATGATACGCGTAACCTTTGTGATCGAGGAATACTTTACGCGTAACCTAAAAGTACGCGCTTAAAGTGCAGCGACACTAACCAAGCGTGTACACACCATGTACCCGTTGCAGATCTGGAACAAGTTTGGCCGTTGCCCGTGTAGACTCAAACTGGATACGAGATCTGGATCCGATCTGGATCTGCCCTGCCGTGTAGATTGCCCCAATGTTACACACAAGAATTTCAAGCGTTGCCATGCACTTGCACTGCGAAATTTGTCATGAGAATTAGTTTCTATAGCAGTGACCATGTTTGAAGCTGATCCTTTCTCAGCTAAAGGTGAAGAAGTGTCAGAGAGGATCTCCCAGGAAAAGATAAAAACCTGGCACACCTTAATTGAATACACCGATATGACCCATAACAGCAAGAAAGCATGGTCTACCGTCCGAAAGCTTCGAGGGGGTCCAACAGAATCTTCACAGCAGCCAAATGTTACACCCAACCAAAGTAGACCGTAAGAGATATAGTAGCGAATATGGACGAACTGGAAACCGATATTGCTAAACTTCAACCAAGAAAAGCAATATGCCTTGACAGCATCTCAACTGAGCAGCTAAAAACTTCCGGCCCAGTAGCAAAGGAGTGGCTTCTTTACCTCTACAATTGCTACCTTATTTCCCATAGGTTCCCAAAAAGATTTTGGAGAAAAGCTACATGTATGGAACTACCTAAAGCGGGAAAAGCCATGGCAAACCCAAGAGCAATAGGACAAATATCACTCTTCAGCAAACATACAAAAGCTCTTTGACGTCTCGGCTCAACCGTATAGCACCGTGATTAGACGGAACACTCCATACCATGAACAAGCAGGTTTCCGGCAGGCCAAATCAAAACAGACAGAGTACACAGCCTGATCTGAACATCGATAATGGTTTCGAGAAGGGTTGGTAACCCGAGTCGTGTTCGTCAAAACGATAAGCAGCTTATTGTCAATATCAGCAATATAGATACTTATCCATAGATTGTGGAACTCGCCAGAACCATCCGCTTGGACTGAGCTCATCAAGGATTGCTTGCAAACAGATGTTCTTTGTCCACTAGGAGCTAAGACGAGCCGATGGCGTAGGCTCAGAATGGACTATCCCAAGGGCCCCAAGGGACCGTGCTCGCACCTCTCTGTTCAACCAGCTATATCAAACGACCAAAACTAGGAGTGCACGACCGTCGGTTTTATTATGCAGATCGATTTGGAAGACCGCAGAGAATTGAGAGAACTCTTAAAGCTTTGGATGAACTCACGCCTTATTATGAAGAAAACTACCAACGTGCAAATCCATCCAAGACACCTGTGTGTGCTTTCCATCTACTACGCAACGTGACGCTAAATGCAGTTAACGTAACACGGTCTGGAACACCCCTAGAGCCCTGTGATGATCCTGTCTACGAATAGTACCTTGGACCACAATCAAGAAGACGAAGAGTAAACAATGTTCACGCCCATAACATTTTGAACAAACGCACTGGAACAAGATGGGGTGCTCGCCCACCATACACTAGATCGACGGCAATTGCCCTGTGCTACTCATGTGCAGCGTATGCATGCCATGTTATGGGAAAGATCAACCCATACTAAGAAAGCTTAATCCCGAGCTTGATTCAGCGTAAATGCCTCTTGCCGGCTAATCACAGAACAGATGTAGTTGCCCACTCCACACGGAGAGTGAGGAACAGGAATTGACTCCACCAGACATCCGTCGTAGTGGAGCGAGCAGCAACTATGTCAGGACAGAGACCTGCTGCTAACCGCCTTAAATCCAGAGAGTGGTTCTTAAGCAAAGCAACCCCTTGTACAATCTTTAAGGAGTATAAGAGAGTCGCCTTGTGGAAAGAAAGACTTCAAAAAGTGTCGTTTTCAAATAATCGCAGCCATATGCGGCATCAGTTTACATTATAATATCGTCTCCCGTGTCACAAAGTGACGTATTTGCAAAATACGCATTTCGAGAAAAACGGCTTTGAAGAATGTGCGATCTTATTTTGCTCTATATACTGTTTAATTCAAGCATATAAATTAAAAGCTAGTGGAAAATCGCCAAAATAAGTTAAATTTCAAGTATATTTCATTAATCAGTTCCCAATTTATATATGCAAAAAATTATGGTAAATATCATACGTCACTATGTGAAAACGACAAACAGTAATTTTAATGTGTCAATAAAATCTGCAAATGGAATCTGATATCCACGGTGTTCTATATTTGATATTTCCTAAGACTGAACACGGGCCTGTATGAAAATGATTGCTGTGATTTCCGGTGATTTCGTATTAAGGTTTCGTTTTAATGGAGCAATTTCCGTTCATTTTTATGCTAATTTAGAATAGTGATTAAAGGGATAAGCAGCGATAATGCGAGAGAATGAAAAATGTGAAAATACATTTTAGCTTACAAATCAAAGATAAGTATTTACAATTCCATATAACTACTATAATGTACACTGTTAAAAATGTTCCTAATTTTACTAGACTTTACCTTTTAAATTACGATAATAACTTTTATGAGAGCAACGTAAGAAAACGGGTTTGTCAACAGGCTAATGAATTGTTGTCGCCGTCTGTGCAATTGCAGTAATTTAATTTTGCCGTTGGCCCGTTCGATATTGTATTTCAATAGGTGCATTCAAAACGCCAATCGGTTCGCTCAGGTATTGTATTGGGTTGCTAATGACGCATTGATTATCTTGGTAGCGTTCTGGCTCAGTGCTTGGTGTTTAACTGTTATCATCACATGCGGACGTGTGGTCAGTTTTTCTGAAAAATTGTTCTACTGGAATGTACTTGTTTATTCGGCAATTGATTCTACATTGCGTGTGCCCGGTTACTGTTATATGGTTTTGATACATCGTGCTACAGCATTGGTATAATAATCTAAATCCCGAGTAGTTCTGCTTCAGAACAATCGGTTGTTTGGATCAGGTCATCAAGAAATTATTGGTGCAGTTTTGTCTGTTTCCATTCCAAATAAAAATGCCTCGCGGATCAGGCAGATGGAGAACCAGTATTACTGATTCATTGAATCAATGGAACATTTTAAGACGGACCATATCACATCGCAGGGCCGTAGTTTAAGCCGGTTTAAGCAGCTCCAGTAGTGTAAACAACGTATCTGTAAGTTCGTTGAACCCACCGTGGAATGCGTAAAGTTAGTGCCAGTAGCAGTCAAAATGGCGAGCGTAGCCATAAGCTTACCGTGAGGCGTGTAAGGGCAAAGACTGCGTCATGATCAACACCCGATGGTTCAACTTCAGGGGCATGTCAAGGACAGACTCCGTTAGCCAATGTAAAACAGTTTGTGTTGCAAGGACAATAACCTATGGCGATACCTCAGCGAGTGCAAGTCATGCCAACAATGCAAGGTATTTCGGTTTTCGGACTTCTAGTAATGAACCAGTTGCCAATGTTACACTAAATTCTGGCGGTGTTTGTGGTCAAAATTCTAAGTCAGGTTTTTCAAATATTGCACCTAATCAATTATCATCAGTCGTACAATGTTATCCACACCTGTTTGAGAGTCACGTTTATTACGTTGGTCTGGGAATAAAACAAAAATATCAATGGCGACACACTTTTTACAACTATTTTGGGTATTTTTTCCATTAACTACATCCTGTGTAAATTTGTCGAAAGTTATTTGCGGGCAAATTTGTTTTTTCCTAAAATTCTGTTTCATTCGCCTTTCCAGGGAGAATTGGCGTATAGAGGGCGCTTCAGCATACATTTCATGCCTTTGTAGGCCTATATGGCATGATTCCCGCAATGGATTTTTTCTGGCTTCTTCAGAGGTATTAGCTCTTGCATGCCCCTACTTATATCAGTTGTCAATATTGTGTCGCCAATGATTAAATATTACTCTAAATATAAAAGAAACAATTTGCATGGGGTCAAACAGCTGTGTGTCAAAACTTCATGTACAGGATAGTGAAAGGGAGTTAAGTTGTTTTGGCTTCACTGTTGAAGCATTAAATGATTCAAGGGTCCTGTGGTTATGAAATTTGTAGTTGATGGCGGGAGTCATTTATTTTAAAGGCGAACAAGCCAAAAGACAAATTAATTCCATTTGCAGTGTGGCAGGAAATATTCGTGCCGTTTATATCCTCTAAAATCTTTATGTGGGGTAGTTTATAAATGTTGTGCAATTTTATGTCATATGGTTATGTACTAAATAAGATAGGCCCATCGGAAACCTGAACGTTCATTTTAAAATACTATTGACGTTCAAATGAGTAGAAATACAGGGCAATATTTTCGGTGGTTCCTGTGTAATTTTTCAGTGATTTGCTGGTTTTCGTGGGCGTTATCATTATTAATAAATAAAAATTCCTTTAAAAGGGAAGGGCGTGTCAAGTGGAATTATCCGTGAAAACTGTGCAACGAAATTCGTGGTGCAAGCAAATGCAACATTCAACAATGGGTCAATAATTTTGTTTCAAAGTATAGTTGTCCAAAGGGCAGTTATCGTGTTTGTTATAATATTATTATTAATATCTGGTTTATTTAATCTCGTATCGTAGCCGATAGGTTAAATTGCCAGAGTCATACAACAAACTGTTCAAACAGAAACAATGCATCTTCGAGGCGGCAGCTTAATCAGCACTATGTTGCAACATCCAAACAAACTAACCAAAAACAAACACACAATGAGTGGCAAGTGAGATTTTTTCATGGTTCCTTTGCCCATAACAAATGAACCATGAAATGAGGGGTAATTCTGAGTTTACCCAGTATCACTTATGCAAATTAAATCCAGGATTTATTAGCCCCACTGAGATTTGAACCCGGGACCCTTGGGTACAAAGGCAAGCTCCCTAACCAATTAGTCCGCGCCATTCTCTGTTGTAGTTATACATCCACGTGGCCACCATGAATGTTGCAGTATTTAGCAGTTATAATTATTCCTACCCTGACTTGACTGGAAAATTGTATTGGTTTGGTTTTTCATTCAGATTTAGGCTGGCATATAAGGGGTTCGTGTACAGGTGGTTTGGTGCAACTTAAATCAATTACAGATTGGCATATTATAGCTTTGGAATGTTTGTATAAGAAATCAAATTGGGAAGAATTGCGGGTCCATTCACCGGTAAAATGTTTGGTTTGGCAGGGATATGTGTACTGTCCATTATAGTAATTTTGTTGTGGCCATATCACACGTGATAAGAGCTAGGGGATATGGTGGCTATTATACAGAAAATCAGCATTCAGGTTATCACCAGTACACCGGTGATTTTGAGTTATTAGGATTAAAAATAAATCGCCAGTACTATATAGATAAAGCGCTTTCATTGGGGCATCATGTTCCCCAGGCCACTTTGTGAGATTTTCTTCTTTTTTGGATTGGGCTTCAATTCGATGATCGCCCTCTTGCATGGTCAGCCATTCCACTTATGGCTTCATTTCCATCGCGGCAATGATTGCTGGGTAATCACATTCATGCCAGGCCTTGCTTGTTTTTTCAAGATATTTTTAAAGTTTGGGTGCTCCATTGGCACCGGGCATGCCGGGCGAATGAGTATGTCCAACCTCATTTATCGTTTACTTAGGTCTCCTAATCAATTCCGTGTTTTCAAACTGTTTCTGTGCCATACGAATATGTAGGGAATTAAAAGATAAGTTGGTAATGCGCAAAAAGCTATCAACCGTTCTCTAGAGAAATTGCAATTGCTAACTGGTTCCTTAATCATTCGTCTGCAGTGCAATCTCGCTAGGCAGGGCTTTCCTTCGGTGTTTGATTGACTAACATGTGGCGCTAAACAGGCATGGTTCAAAATTCAATTGTCCAAGGTGAAAGCTGACCTACAAATGGAAAATGTGGCTTAATTTTTGCTTTATTTTGTAGGGAATTCCTTTATTCCAGAGGCAAATGAAAAAAACATCATTTTGTGCAAATCGTTCAATAACATGGTAGAGTTTTTTCCCCATTTCGTGGCAATAGTCTTGTGGTGACATGTTGTGGGAAAACGTATAATACTCAGGTCGGATACAGGAGTATCATTATAATACATTAAATTTCTAGTAAGTCTACATGGGGCGCATATCAAAGGGTTGTGAAATTTAAACCAATCATCACATTACATTTGATCTGGCATGGCTGCTCAATTCCTTCTATTGTAGCTTATATTACGTTTACAGTTTTTGACTTTATTGGACTCACTCGTCAATCTCTTAGCATTTGACAGCATTTGCCTTCCTTGTCAGGGAATTTAAGGGAAGGGAGTAGGCGCTAAATCACAACAACTCCGGCAGTAGAAGATCGGTAACTTTTGGTTTATTGGAATGGCTCGTGCAAATTTTACCGTCAATTTGCAATCAGCATATTATGTGGCAACTGTGTTAATAGCAGTCTTTTTCTGCCGTTTTTGGTTTTTGTAGTGTAGGGAATACACATGTGCATTCCATGAAATGCGTTATCTCAAATTTTTTGTCTGTTCTGGTATTTTATTTTTTAAATCAATTTTATTCACGATGCTTTCCGTTTTTCAAACTGCTCAATTAGGCACACCCCCACTTCCACCTCTAAACTAACTCGCATTCCCGCTGATATAGGGACAACCTGTACTTTTACGGGTGAGAGCTATTTGTGAGAGGCAACAGAAATTAAATTTGGTAACACTCCAAATCCGTGCGTTCTTATACTGTGTGCTCTCCGCGTCAATACAATGTGAAGTGGTCAAAACACAGAGGGTCGCTGGTAAAGAATTATGTTAAAGTTGAAATTACTCCTGTATGAGGCAGGTGCGCTATTGAATCCGAATCTGGTTAACAATGAGTTTTCCGCTGCGTCCACACGGGTGATATGGGGCCTCATCACCTTCATACGTTACCTAAACAAATACGACTAATACCAAAGTCAATGACCATCAAGATGGTTCACGTAGTTCTAACAGCTGAAGCACGTTGAATGAAATATTTGAATATGGAACACCTTGGCCACAAAATAAAAAACGACAAACACAATGGTGTATTAAGGGCGAAAAATCGGGAACGTTGTATTGTGTCATTTAGGAACAATGTGAAGCGAACATGGATAGAATGCCCAGCAGTAATTTATGTTCCCATCCTTACTACTGAATAATTCTAAATATTCTTTTAAGTCATTAATTCTAATGCCATATTTTTAAAAACTGCAATTCAAAATTCTTAACATCTTTAAACATTAACGTAGTGACCACAGATTCAAGATTCAATTTATTTTTAGATAACATATAGTACAGACAGCAAGGTGTATTACAGGATATTTAATAATACAAAATGAAACAATTGAAAACTGTACTAAAATGAACAGGTGGGGGATATGATATGATAGGACCAGTAATGGACAACCAAATTGGGCTTATGGTTATGCTGGGCCCCGTAATACATATTTAATTACATATTTTAAAATAAAAACCTATTTTACATACAAGTAAAATAATAACGAAAACTTACAATATGTTACAAATACGGGATGATAGAATTATTACCTAGATATATAAATAACAAAACGAAAACAAACAAAACTTTTATCTAAGCTAAACAAACACTTAACGGAAAACGGGAAATTGGACATAAAGGACAGACTTTCAACATGTATTGTTGAGGTAGGTAATGCAGAAAATCGTTTAATTCCTAAACATCGTTTTACAGTGAAGTCCAGTACAGTGAAAGGATGTGAATGATTTAAAAATCAATTGTATTAAAATACAAAATTCATAAGGAAAGTACAGTAAACAAAATAAGTTTGGTACTTGGCCCTTTTCCTTTCAAGTCACTTTCTATTGTTAGGCAGCGAAGCGACTGCTTGGATAGATTAAAATGCTCTTCCCTATTTCACCTAATGGATATGACCCAAAACTTTTCCCGCAGCTACTATATCAGCGCGAATCGAGATAGTTGGATGTGTGTTTGTTACAGTATGTGTCTGCATAGGCCATGGAACATATATGGAAAATAGGCCGCATGGTCTTTTTCGGCTATTGTTAATTCATTTGGTGGCGTGGTTTTGCAAATTAACGGTAAGAATTGAAATTTAGGCATTTTTGCTCGGGTTTGCCACCTCAGATTTTCCTCTTATTATTACCTTCGAGTAGGTGCTGCGACTTAAACTGGAAACAAAGGGGTTTGACGTTGTGGCCATAAAAAAATGGGCGTTGGAAATCTAATGCTTCGGCTATATTAGGTCTATCCATATAAATTTAATTTTCTTTATTTTAATATATCAATTCCATGTCAGCATACTATGCCTTTCTTTTCAGAAATGCAGGTGTGTGAGCCTTAAGCAATTTTTTACATGCCGTCCGGTAAAAAAATTAGTCAAAGGTCTGGGATATATTGCCGCATGACTGTGAAGTTCAGGATTTTTTCTGTCTTTACTGATTTAAAATTCTTTACAGGTCATTTTGCAAGTAAGTTTTTGGGTGACTTTACTTGTTAGGATATATTTAGTTCTATTTGTGGGCTTTGTTAGTTAAGTAGGGTTTATAACTTTACTCTTTTTTATATCATTTAATTAAATCTTAGTATCCATGTGATTTTGGTTAGACTGAGTTATTTGTTTTCTTGCGGGTAAGTGGTGTGAAC